>QZCP01000357.1:240727-264395 GCA_003956705.1 Brevipalpus yothersi
CTCTCTCTCTCTCTCTCTCGCTGATGACTTCTTTCTCACAAGTTATTATGGTTCATTGCGAATTCACTTTGGCGATGGAATTCGAAATGGATTGCAGTCTTCTCTGTATCTTTTTCCCACTTGATTCATTCCATTGTCAATGACAATCTGGCGAACTAAAAGAGGGATCCAAACAACGGAACATGAAGGCGGATGGTGGAGATGAAAATGATGCGGAACGATGAATGAATGAGCCAGGGAGAAGGATTCTCTTCCCCTCTTTCTTTCTCTTTCTCTCTAGAAGGAAGTTAACATGAACCATAGGAAAGACTATCAAGACAATTGGAAAGGATGCTGGATGATAGTCAGTGGCAAGGAAGGCTTAAGATGAAATTATTATTATTCACTGCTCTTCGAGTTGACAGTGAACATTCATGGTGGATCTTGAAAGATGAAAGAGGCTGAGACAGCGACAGAGAATAGAGTCAAGATGGAACGAGAGCTCACCAGCGATGAGTAAGAAAGCTACCAGTAAGTTTTGGAAACTGTCGGAGTCAAGCATCTTCATCCATCTTCCCTCGTCGAGAGAAAGATTCATCTTTCTCTCTCTCTCTCATCTCAACGTGTTGCACGAGTAAAAAGCGACAAGAAAGAAAGAGAGAGAGAGAGTTGGATAAGATTCTTAAGACTCATCAGCTTTTTACACTCCAAGCTAAGAGGAGCAAGCTGATTTCCACTTGTTTTAAAAGAGAGAGAGAGAGAGAGAGAGAGAGAGAGAGAGAGAGAGAGAGAGAGAGAGCTATTTTGAAAGTATCTTGTCCCAAAATTATAGGTTAAGGTTAGGAAGAGATGGGGAGAGAGATGAGGAGGAGTAAAGATGAAGATAAAGTGAAGCTATCACACTGATTTCCATCAAATAACTCTTGAGAAACCCTTTTAGCTCCTCTCACTTATCTGACCCTCATCATTGTATCTTGATCATCTATTTTTCTCGACAAAACAAGAGGAAAATAAGGTCAATTTTAAGTGGTAAATGTTAGAATTTTCCGGTGAAGAGAGAGAGAGAGAGAAAGATGTTTCTTTTTCAAGCTCAGAAGAAGGAGAGAGAAAGAAGGGAAAAGAGATACACTACAGCTCATCTTCAAGAGTTTACATCGATAGTATTAGGGAGGACAAGAATTCCAAATTTTTACTCTTTAAACAAGTAGAACTGCAGAATAGATGAAAATTTTCAGGGATCATATGGTTTAACCTACTAGCTCATTTGAACAGGCTTTCATGTTAATATTGTGCAAGATTTTTCTCTCTCTTCGCTTGATCATCTCATCAAATATGGAGTTATCGGATGTCTTGAGAGAAGCGTTTTGCACATAGGAAATGAGAGTCTCGGATCAACAATTCAATAGATTTCAAGTGAAGCTCTCGAATTGCTTCAACATCGGGGCAATCGAAAAATGGTGGATGTAAAAAAGTTCCTAGGAAAGAAGGGAAATGATATCCATGCAAAATACTTTGCATCACTCAGAACCGTTAAACTTCATGAACAAATTCTGATGGAGCTCAGCGAATTCAATGAATGCTTACTCGGTAACCTTAAAGAGAATCTATTTCGAGTGTTTAATGTTGAGCAATAAGAAAAGTTTTAGAGAGAGAGAGCCTGTAACACTAGTAATCAAGTGAAACAAATTCTGGCTAGTCAAATCGGATGAAGATCATTATGAGCCTATGAAGATGGAAAATAAATACGTTCAGTGAGATTCAATACATTAATGTGTTTACGTTTTCTCTTGATTGCCGAAAATGAGCTATCCAACAGATGTGTTGAATTAGATTTCAATGGATTGAGAATTGTTTGAATTTCTAGGTATCAAATTTAGCTAATCATGCAAGTAGGCAAAATTTTGCATTCGTAATCAAAGTTTCGCTGTCGGCATCAGTCATTGAAGAGTAATTTGAAGATGAGTGTAAACAACACCCAAAAGATTAGTCATAAAAGTAGAACAAAACATGCATGAACAACCAGAGAAAAGAGTGAATCAACAATTGTGGTGAATCGGAGGATCAGAAAAATGAAATCTTGGTTTCAAAATTGCTCTCTTGGAACACAATGTGAATTCAAAGATCATATTCATAGAGCACATTGAATACAAGTTCAGTGAACAAAATGCAATCAAACAGATAAAACATAAAAGAAATTTCTTTGTTATGTTATAAAATGATTCATGACTATAATAATTGTGAATTAATTTTTTTTCTTCTCTCAGTTTTATTATCGAAATAATTCATTAATTAAATTTGGTCAACTCACTTAACACCCAATTTGGTGGCCACTCTTCTCCACTGTGAGTAGCCGCTTGGTGTGTAACTTTTTCGTACAGAACTGTATGTTGTGATAATAATAATAATGATACGATCGATAGATGGTCATGGTTAGCAAGGTGAAGGAAAAGGTAATAGAATAAGAGAGAGAAAGGAAGAAAGGAAGAGAGAGAGAGAGAGAGAGAGAGAGAGAGGAAGAGAGAAAGAATATGGTTAGCTTAAAAGTGATAGTTAAATGGCGCGAAGAGATTAATAGCTATAATTCTATACACACAACCAGACACAACCACACGCAAGGTGATTCTTTCCCAGATTACTCAATGATTCTTGAGAGATGTTTCATGGGAAAATGAATGAAATCCATCTCGATGGAAGCTTCAGTTGGTGGTCTCCCCTAAATACTGACCAGTTGAAATTCTGTGATAAATTTCTCGCGCTAGGTAAAATTGCTAAAAATTATGATTACATATTATCGAACGATTTTTGATATTGAATTTCCAATAGTTCAGGTTTTCTCCATCTGTTGAGTGTAGAAAATCTGATGGGAACACTGATTACGAGGAAGTGAAGTTTGATTGCGTTATGGGAGTGTAAAAAAATAGTAGCAAAAATAGTAGCAAAAATTGCCCATCAGAGACCACTTTTCTATATGTCTCCATGTACTATGGTGCTTGGGGACTGTGATAAAAGTAAAAATGTTCTATCCACACAGAGACCATGTAAAAAATGAAGTGTCGAGTTTGCTATCCTGAATTTTTCATGTTCCAAAAGTAGAAGAAAAACTCAATCCCCAGGACTTGAGCCTATTTGTATTGAAGTAAGGATGACTGGTCTCATGGTCATAAATTCTTTTTTGATTAACTTTCTCTACTTTTTCTTTCTACTTATTTTTGCCTCAAATTGACAATACAAGCAATCTATAACTTAAATAAGTTCCAAAAATTTTGTTCCTACATGTTCACCAGGGCAGCAAAAAATGATTTATTCTTCATGACAGGTGACCGTGAGAATTGTACGTCATACAATGGCTAGAAATTCAATTGTATTTCATGAGTTTATTGAACCAAAATCATTTAATCTGACACTGTCAAATAAATCGATAAATTATTCATGAACAAAAAAAAATAACAACAAAACACTGAGATCTTCTTTGATTGAAATTGCCAGAAATAGAAAGTATCATCAGAGTTATACTATGGCTTCAACTGTATCTGGGTCTCATGAATTCGATAGAAATTGTAATTCTGCTATTCAAAAGTGAATCACGATCAGTTGGAGCTCTATTTTAGCATGAATAACGCTGAAGAAAATTATCGTAAGCTTGAACTAAAAGGGTTAGAAACTTCTGACAGCTCATGTGATCATCTTATATTCCTTCATCTTTCAACACAAACACACACACACTTGTACATGGTTGAGATCATTATCCAGTATCAGCACAAGATTCCTATTTCTGGTTATAGTCTTGCCTAGTTCTAGGATTTTCTGGTACAATTTAAGAGGATTTTTTCTATTTTTTGAACCATATCGCATTCAAGGCATACATTATTCACCAATTAGACTCATAAAATGGGAGATTCCTTCATGTAAATATCTTAAAATTGAAGCTAATCATGTAATATGCTCAGTAATAATTTAACGGAGAAAGTTAAGAATTATACTCAAGGGGACCAGAATTTTTCCAACACTTGAAGAGCCATTGGGAAGAAATTCCAACTGATTTCTTGATTTTTTAAACGTATAGAATGCACCATTTTCCTAGAATACTTTCAAGATTTACTCATTTATGTGAAAAACAATCCCTCACTTAAAATATTTTTTTGTTCCAGTATAATAATAATGGTTCGATAGAATGTAAGCCATTCTCCGAAAAAAAGTAAGAAAAGAGTTACTAAGCTCAAGTAAAAAAATAAATCAGCCAACCGTAAATCATCAGAATATTCTCGAATCTTTTAGGGGCCCAGAACTACGATTTTCGAAGGGTTGCTACGAAATGCAATTGGAAAATCGGTAGATTGAAATTTTTTTTGACTCAACTCTTTGGCTTGAATTTCAAATGAGACTCGGATTCCATGGAAGAGGAGAAAAACTTCTTTCATGAAAAAGTCTGACCCCAAAAAAAACTTTTCTAGACTGTTATTTGTCAAAAAAATCACTTGACTGATCTTTCCACTGCGTTCACACTGTAGATTCACTTTCGATCTTTTTTGATAGAATTTTGTAGAGAGAACTGATCCCTGATTCAATATACCCAAAGAAATCTCCGTTACTCATAATCTTCTGCCAATATTCTGAGAAAATCTTGACTAGATTGAATTTTGCTAGGCATTATTGAATGATTTCGGTTGACTTTACTTGATAAAAAGTGTAATAGTATCACTGAATTTTGTATCAAAAAGAAGTATAATTACTGACTATATACAAATTATAGGCTGAAAGTTTTTTCCTGATCTATTCATCGATACCTGCTCTATAACCTAGTTTCCAGTGTTCTTAATCAACTCTCTACTAGAAAATTTCGTTTGCATGGTTCCAGGTGTGAACTTTATATAACTTATATATTGTTCAGAAAAATTTTGCTTCAACCTTCAAGAAAAATCTTTTGAGCCCATCTTTCGCGCTCAAATGATCCGATAAAAGAAGCTCTCAATGATAATATAACCATATACTAGTCTCTAACTTATATTGTTCATCTTTAGTCTATGTGTTTTCACACACTATTTTTCACTGATCTTTTCAAGCTTTTTTTTCTGACACCAAATTGTGAAGGAAGAACTAAATTGATTTTTAACCCTATTATTTGATGCATGAAAGTCAATTTGCTTTACCAGGTTTTCCCATATCCACACATGAAATGATAGAGAGGAGAAAAAATATGCCATGATCATAGATTCTCAAGACCATAGTAAATGATATGAAAGATTCCCTCTCTCTCAAAGCTTTGATGCTCATTCATCATGTTTGAAGTGTTGATTAATCTGCTTGAGTAAACGTTAATTACATGATAATCACTGATGACTTAATATACACTTCAAAGCTCATTTAAGCTCATTCCCATAAGCTAAAAACAACACCAAAAAATTGATAAATCATCAAATTTGAATAGGATTTTCTGTAAGTATCTCAGTGTAATTTTTTGTTTTTTTTTGTTTTTGATCTTCATAATTTCAATCGATAGTAATAATTTTTCATATTTTTCTATCATTCAATTTTCAGTTAATCTTATCACCTTGCGCCAGATGTTGCATTTTGGAGGTTAAATCATACACTTCACATCATATTTTGCCTGTCAGGAAAATTTTTCAAGAATTTCATCTCTCATACCAATTTCTAAATATAAAATAGAGTTATTAAAAATATTTCATATCGGTTACCTGGGTAAGGATGAGCTAGAAATGGATGGCTTATTGGTATTGGATGATGCTGATTCCGAAGATGAGCCATGGGAAGATGAAGATTTGGTGAACCCACTCAGAGAGGACTTTTTTTCTTTAACAGAAGATGTTGGAGATGAATTCTTACTTCCTGATGCTGGGAGAGAGAAGAAGATTCACATGTTGATGAGCAGATTTTTTTTTCGTTCGTTGATTCCAGAGAATGTTGAGAACAGTAATGAGAAGATGAAGAAAGTGATGAGGAAAAGAGAGAGAAAGAGTAATGATCAATCGATGGAAAGAAAAAAACAGAAAAAAGTGAAAAAAATCAGAGTAATAAGAAAAAATTGAATGAAAATTGGATCCAATACATCAGATCAAAGCAACACAAAATCTCAACATCTTCATTCAATGTGTTTTGCTTCACATTCATCACATATCTTCTCATTTCACTCTTCAACGGTCCTAGGTGCGTTTTGATCACATTGAAACACACTTCCGATGATCAGAATCAATCTTGTAACGGCTTCTAGTTAAATTTTATCTCTTCCACCACTAGACCATCATAATCTATGGGAGGTCCAAATTAGAATCAAAATGTTCTCTCATTAAAGTTACGGAAGAAGCCTGGAAGGAGTGAGAAATGGCATAATATCGGCATCTCTTGATTTCTCTTACAGCATCACTTTCGGTGCTTAAAGTGGCTTAAATCACACACAAAGAGGCAAAGTAGTCGAGAAGTGAAAGTAAGAAAAAAATGAATCAAATATACAAGATAGACTTGCTGTTTGCTGATGCTTACTGATCTTTTCTCACTCCTTTACTTTCCTATGATTTGATAGGAAGAGTAGCATGAATATAAATTAGTGATGCGATTAATTATCTAGCTGCCATGTTAACTTTGGAAAAGAGAGGATTCAAATCAAGACAGGAATCAAAGTAACCAAGAAAGAAAGAAAGAAAGAAGAAGAAGAAGAAGAATTCCATATGAGATGAGAGGCTTATTTCTACTTTTCCGGTTAATCCTTATTCAAAATCCTAATGTGTGTATGTGTGGCCTGAGCGAGCTGTTATTTTAACAAGATAGTGTCACTTAAAAATTGGAATCGTATTCACTTCAATCCGAGTGGAAGAAAGATAGGAGGAGAGATAGAATTGATTCCTTTTCTCTCATGAATTTGATTCTATTCTCTTTTCTTTTTGCTCTCAATGTAGCCATTCAATCTAATCGAATTGTTCTACTCAGACTATATGTACTGTCGATGGATTAGATTGTATTGTCTTATTATTGGATCGACTTAGTGCAAGTGTTGGAGAGTTAATCAACTTACACACAAGTAAGTTCATCACACAGACGCAAAAGAGAGAGAACCGGCAAACTACTGTATTCTCAATTGGCATCAGAATTTTCCATGAAGAATGACCTAAGGGAAATATTTACATGCATGATAATCTGTTGATGATGATGAAAATTCTGATGCATAGTGTACACATGGTTCACCGTTATCACCAGAGTTTCCTCCTCTTATTTTTGCCCGCGCTTTTTTGTTTCTTAAGCTTTTCCGGTTCAAAGTTTTCTTCTTCCACAAATTCTTGAAAATGTTATAAATAGACGTTTGGTTTGCATAAGAAATTGCAAAATGAGGCAAAAGATGCAAAAAAGGTGTAAATTTTCTCTCTCTCTCTCTCTCAACCAAAGAGAATGTGAATAGGATAAGTTCACATTCAAGATAGACAGAGCTTATATTCAAACAAAAGGGTTCACGCGTCATAAGTATATCACTGTCAATTATGTATATTTTTTACTTCACATTTTTACTTTCTCCATCAAGTGGAAAACGAATTCCAGCAACCTCTAAGTTAAACAACTGTTATATACGAAAACTCAGACGTATTTATCTCTCTTCTGTAATAGAAAGTAGAATAATCATATTCTTCTTGGAATACATTCACACAGACACATTATGCACCTCGAGTTTTGTTCTAAATCAAATTCTAATAATTACAACTTTACATGAGAATAATCCACACATACACACACCAATAAGATAAATATTTCCATGGAAAAAAGTATGATGAGAGACTCTCGCGCTTGAAATGGGTTCATAGGAGTTCAATATTTTTTATATTACCCCCTCTTCGTGGAACTTTATTCCTCACTACTTTTTCATGGAGATGGAAAAATTTTCATCCACTTGCATGGAGAAACTGTCAAACGCACAATTTTTTTTTATTTTCTTTACTCTCTCTCTCTCTCTCTCTCAACATACTTCCAGGCATCACTTAAGGCGAAAAAATGTTGAGATTAGTGCACTTGATCTGATGTGTGGGTGAATGTTGTGTATATGAAAGTGAAAAAAGAATGAAAAAAATCAAGGCCAATGATTTTGATTTTGTATGTATGTGTGTGCACAAGCAAGTCTATATATACACACAAATATATTCGCTTAGCATGCATCCAGGCGCAAGCACATGCAAGCATTCCAAGCATAGCCCATGCATTGTGTGTGTGTGTTATCTTTGAATTTATATACACATGTATCATGAAACATTTTTCAGGGTCCACTCAGGTAAGAAAGATTCAATTTTGCATGCAATGTGAAAATTCATGCTGAACAGGGAATGGCTGCCTCCTACATTGATCGCCATTCCATACTATGGGTACTTGTGTACTGGGTGAACGTAGTTATGATTGAGAAATTCTCAAATTTTTTTCCCATGAGTCTCTTTCTCTATTCTAGAAATAGTCTGAAGAAGGAATGATTCGAAGGAACCCTCAATCTTAGGTCTAGCCTAGGAAAAATCTTACATTAGGAATCGATTCACTGCTCTCAGTGAACTGAGTAACAAAGTTGATTTGCAAATGAAAATGAAGGAGAAATCAAGTGAATCTAACACTATTTCTATTGTAATTCTAGTAGTGCAAATTAAATTATATATCTGAATGATTTGATGATAATCAAGAATAAGTGTTTCTCATGTGCTATTCTTGGGTGACTCAAGAAGAAGGTGAAATAGAGACACTTTTGATAGACTGAATCAATCAACTAGACTTGTCAATATAGTGTGAAAGAGACGGAAAGTGGACATCAATAGACAAAGTGTGGGAAAGACAATAGAGAACATTATAGTATCGAAAAAGAGAGAGAGAGAGAGAAAAATAGAAAGAATAATAGAAATAGAATCGAGGCAGAGAATAAATACAAACCAATAGATTTGGTAGGAATAACCACACCAGATGAGTCGATAAGAAGGCGAATTCGATTAGAATTTGTGAGTGTTCGTCCTATGGAGTGGTCAAAAAGTATGATGCACTAGATTTAGTACTTTGTTGGTCAATCAATGAGCATTCTATTTATATATACATGTGTGAATATGCATTTATATATATGTATGTGTGTTTAAATCTAATTCTAATGGAGGAACAAAGAATTACACAAGAATCATCATGAAAAATGAGCTCCCAAATTGAATCAAAAGTAAATTCGGAAACAATGTCGATGAAATTTTCTAGATGAACTGGTCACACACACACCCATAGACACACATTCAATGGCAGTCCATGTTATGATGATGATCAATCAAATAATAGCAACCAAGCACATCTATATTCACCAGCCATTACCCATAGACCAATGGGAACAAATGCATTTATGGTATGTTATTGGATAAACAAAATAGCAAAATGATACCAAAAATCCCAGATAGGTTAGCAGAATAGCAAGCATACCGAAAAGAAAAAATCATGATGATGATGATGGTGATGGTAATAATATTTGAATGTTATGTAATGTTGATGGAAAAAAGAATCCAAATGAAATTGTTTCACCACTTACCGGGTGGTACTTGAAGCATTGGTGAGAATGTTTTGTCTTTGATATTCAATGCTAAATGATTTGGCTTCTTTGCCAAACGAAATTTATTACAGTCCAATATTTGATCTTTACAAGAACTATCGTGAACGGTGACCATACAATCTGAAGGAATACAGTATGAGGAGAGAATGGCGATGATGATCATGATCATGGTGATGGAAGAAATATCAAGAGGTAAGTGGAAAAAAGTTTCAACAAATCGCATTCCATCGAATATTGAATCAAGATAGATAGATGGATAGATATATTTTTTTCTCCCGTTATTTATTGAATTCAGAGAGACTGATGGAAAAGGAATAGAAGGAAATACTGGAACGATATTTTTCCACCAAAATTGAATTGAAAATTCACTTACTTTCACATTTTATTGCTGTCTTGTTGGACAATGATTTTTTGCAAACATCACATAAAGCTGGAATGGAGAAGCTTACGGACACAAATTGATGAGGTGACTTTTTTATTTCTTTTTCCTTCTCTTTATCTTTATCTTTACCCTGTTGGCAAGGATTGCGAAAGAAGAGAAGAGAAAATATTGATCAAAAATGATTAAAATTCATCAGAGTGAACGATATTGTTTTCAATATTTCATCAACATACCCTCTTCTTTCGAAAAAAGAGGCTTCCTCGCTTTTTACGTTTTGATATGGATTTTTCGTCGTCACTCTCCTGATTACTTGCGTAAGATAAATTCCTGATGAACGATGATAATTAAGATGGTAAAGAAGAAGAAGAAGAAGAAGAAGCAAAAAAATCAGTTAAAATTTTTATCCTGATCACCAAATAAACCAATCGATTGTCAGTGTATTAGTATTTTAGGGTGAGATTATCATTTACTAGTGGAATAATTAGTGTTGAAAAAGCAACTAGAGAGAGTGAGAAAGCAGCTACATAACGGTATTTGCGTAACGGTACCTGTCAAAGTGTATTAGTTTAGAGTGAAATGATGAAAAGAGACAAAATCAAATAGGAATTCTATCATCTCCCTCGAGTGTATTTAAAATAGATGGAGAAGTAGTGGTGGTAGTAGTGGGAATAGTAGAAATATTTCATTCAATTCCGGGGAATAAAATTTTCTACAATTATTGATGCATATCGGAAAACCTTTCCTCACTAGATATGATTAGAAGGCAAAGGCTCGCCTCAAATGGTGTAGTCTATGTGTATTGGAATGATCTGTCGTAATCTGTTCTTATGGTTATTAAATATATTTGAATATTATTTTTACATATGCAGGGAATAGATGAATGAATTTTGGTGTTTCTCAGTTTCTACATTGGGAAAACAGTTCAGAATCCGATATTCTTCACACCCATTTTTTTCCTTCAAAAAGCTTATGAGCTCATCTTATGTGGCCTTGTCATCTTTCAGACAGTAAAATAATGATGACAAGATGAAGAACATAGTAAAAGTATTCAATATGATAAAGATGAAAAATTATTAGTCAATGTTTCAACGACCTGATTGGTTCAAATTTTTTTTTCGGGGAATTTCTCTTCTCACCAACTTCCCACATAATATTCCATAAACTATTGATCTTACATGTGGAAATATATTGAAGATGCCGAATTCTGAACAAGACAGAGTTAGACAAGACATGTTATGCTATGTTATTTCAATGTTGAAAAGTTATCATGTGGGTGGCGATTGTTATGGGTTGAGTATTGTTAGCAAAGCAAAGTTACACTACAAGCTATGGTGCTCATGGATGATTGATATTCTCTGGATGAAAAAAAAACTCACTCGGCTGTTGAGGCTGCCAGAAGATCAGAACATTGAAAATGTTCCGTAAAACCTCTAACAAAAGTGTCAAAGTCCACATTCGAAGTTTCTTCATCTTCATCTTCAACTTTCCCTCCTTCCTCTTTGTTATCATTTTTGATGATGATTTTTTCACTTGATAGTTCATTGATATTGTTGTTGATCTCTTCTGTAGTCGATTGTGAGCTGTTCATGGAACTTGTCAATTTGTTGAAACTCTTTCGCAACCTATTATTATAATTATTCAATTTTTACAATTGTGTACATAAATGAGGCTGTGAAATGGATGTGTGTTGCGAGAAAGATAGAGAGGGTATTGATATATAATAACAAAATTTTCTAGACTAATAAGTATCGATTGCAATGCCTCAAGTCATTAAGATTTTTCTCAACTTCAATTTCATATCATTTACTTCTTTCTTGCTGATATGTGTATAATTATCATATTAACAGATATGATTGATGAGAAAAATTTGCCTAGAAGGTCAGAACAAGGCGCTAAAAGATAGTAATATGAAAGTATATTGCAAACATATAGAGAAAAAAGAGTTGAACAGATGAATTTCTAATTTCAATTCCATTCTTGCATGCAACTGATGTTGGTTTTGTTCACTTATGCGTGAATCTTTTAGATTTTTAGAAGTAATCAGATACAATATTAAGCATCGAAAAAGAAAGAAAGAAAGAAAGAAAGAAAGAAAGAAAGAAAGATGGAGAGAGAGAGAGAGAAGAAATACTTCGATAGAACAAATTCTCCAACTGAAGATCTTTGATGGTAATTTGAGAAAGGGTTTTGATGAATATTCACAAGAAGAGAAATAGTTATGGTTATCGCATGAATGAACCCTTTCCCATGCTCAGAGGACAGAAAAGATTTCAAAGGGGATAAATTTTGCTATTCACGATTCCTTCTTGTATCCTTCAATATATTAACATATTCCTCAGATACATATATATCAATAAAATTCTCTGCTGGACACCACACACCAGTGGACATGAAAACCATCTATTCATAGTTGTCCATGAATTTTCACTATGAACAGAACATTTTTCATCTCTCAACTTAGATGACAGCAAAAAGATGATAGTCTTTTTGGGCCATTCAACCAGGGAATCAGCACTTGCATAATCAGTCTTGTCTTGAAAAATTTCAACATTCAGATCAGATTTCAAAAGTTCCCAACAGAACTGGCCAACCAAATCATATTTACAATCAGACAAAACTGAGTCAAAATTTGCAAAAATTTCATACATTTTGTGATATCATTTTTGACATTCCAACACAAGTGGAAACTATGCACAGAATATGAAAGGTGTTCATGTTTATTCTTCTTTCTCTCTCTTTCTTGCTATTTTTCCCAACATTTTCAACATTGTTATGCCTCACACACACACAGAACTTTCATGATGATATTCCCACTCTTGCAATCCATTTGAGACTGTAGTCGTCTTGAGTGAAAAGAAGTGAAACATATTAAGAATTGCTCATATTATCACTGGGAGACTTAGGAATATAATATTCTTTTCTACTTTGTTTTGATCTGCTCTCAGCATAGCTACACACACAAAAGTGAAAGAGAAAGAGAAATCTTTGCTTCTTCCACATACAGACATAAATTGCTCTTATTCTACCAACAGACGCTTGTAAAGTGATTTCATTATTCGAAATGCTCAAGAATATATATTAGATTACAATTGGATTCCACAAGCATAAGCATCAAAAGTTTTACAGAGGAAAGAGAGAGAGAGAGAGAGAGAGAGAGAGAGAGAGAGAGAGAGAGAGAGAGAGAGATAAAAGGGAACTTTTGATGTTAGAATAATTTGGATTGCTTCCATGAAGGTATTCGCTCTTCTCTCTCACTATCAATATTCTTTCTACCAAACTTTTGACACCCTAGACTCTCATCGACTTTGAGTAACAAATCTATTGTTCACCAGTCAGCCATATTACACACAGGGACAATCTTAACACTGGCTGAATGGTAGAGGAAGAAGAACAGCAAAATTGACATTTTCAGCCTATAAATAATGATATAAGTTTCCCCATATTAAGCTCTGGTTGATGCTTTCTCCATGTATTCTTTGTCATCCAAGTACTCTCCTGAGATGATGATAAGTACCATGGTATCACCATGCAAGAAAAAGGGTTTAGAGGTGAGGAGATATATAAAAGTCACAGTCAGGAAGAAAAGAGAGAGAGAGAGAGAGAGAGAGAGAGAGAGAGAGAGAGAGAGAGAGAGAGAGAGAGAGAGAGAGAGAGAGAGAGAAGCTCAAAAAGGAAGAGGATGCTGAGGATGGAGATAACTTGGAAAACGGAAAAAGGAAAAGTCAAGCAGCAAAGGAAGATGAAAATGTCAACATTCTCATCGTTTCATGACTTTCACATCTAGTTTTGAACATCCAATTGAGAGGTAGTCAAATTATGATAAACTTGATAGGCAAAAAAATCTCGAATCAACCTGAAATTATCAAGGTAAAGAAGAACCGTTAATCAAATGGAAAGTATCAGAATGAAGAATGAAGCATAGACATTCTTCGAGTACCTGGAAGACAAAAATTTCACCCTTTCTGCAATAAAATGGACTTTTCGGGGCAACTACTAGCATTAGAGTCCTTGGCCTGTCATTTAGGGTAGTTTAGCTATTCATATGGATTAATGGAAGAGAATAGTTGTAGAGAAAGAGATATGAGATCACAGACAAGAACCGGAAATTTGATTCATTCCAAGAATAGAAAGGGAATAATCAACCTGACTCTTATAGTATAAATAGGAATTAGATTTTCTCTCTCTTTCTCCCTCTCTCTATCTCTATATCATTGATCATCACTTAATGGTGATATTTGATATAAAAGGTTACTTGGTGAATGAATCATCAACAATCTTACAAGCTGATGGAGAGAGATGATTCTATTCATTTCAATGGATTCATTTTTGTTTTATCATATAATTTTCCAGCTAAATTTTGCATACATATAATGTATAGTCTGGTAAAAAAGGAATATATAAAAAAAATTTGCCTCTCTTAAAATACTACTACTACTACTGCTACTACTATATCATGCCATTGATTTTGTAATCAACAAACTAATATATTAACCAAACAAAAGAGAAATGATGATGAGAGACAATCCAATGTTTACACTAGCAATGATCAAGTGAACTTTGCTATTCTATATCACTAGACACGATCAAATGACGTGCAAATTAAATCAAGTTCCGTTAATTCAGGCTCCTCTATCAAGAGTAAGTATTTTATTTTTTTCTTCTTCCTCAACATCATTCAGCTCCTGATCCCAACTATCATCTGTGGCTGTAATCGATTTTTTCTTTGAGCTTGAATTTACATGGGATAACTCCGATTCGATTCGATTCTTTTCTTCTTCTTCATATTTCGGAGGACACTCACAGTTTCCAACGATATTGATGATATTAAAAGTGATTGTTTTAAAAATGGCATCATTCTTGATGGAGCGTCTCAGAAACTTCACCAAACTATTCACCCTTCTGTATTGTCTAGATGTACAATCACAATCTCCAACCACATTCTCTATATTAAAAGAAATAGTTCGGAAAGAAGCTTCACTCGAATGATCTTTAACCATTTCCAAAATTTCACGAAGTTTTAGCGCCTTTTGGTCATTCGATGAACGATTCTTGAAATTATTAAGCTCACAGAAAACATAACTACACGTGAAACAATGTAAAACAATCAAGAAAACGATGATTTTGATCATTTTTTGGCTCTTTCTCTCACCCTGTCGTGTAGATTCAGAACTGTACTGACAAACTGATGTGGATTGGTTTTACTAAAATATTCAGGGATCATCAGCTAGTGTAATGAGACAAATAGCCTCAGTTTCCTTGACCTTTGCTTTTCTCAATGCTATCGAGAGACCTAACAATGGCCTTATGGCTATATCGAGGACGAATGAATCCTACTTTTTTTGCAATGAAAATAATATTCAAGAGCAACTCTGATCGAAACATGGACTACATATATGCACACAAGTACTCTAAAGCCCTTTCAATTGACATGAAAACACGATAGAATTGCCTGTAGAACATCCATGATCATTCGAAAGAGAGGGGAAAAACTAATCGAACAATATCGATTAGATTGATTTCGAATTTAAGTTAAACCTGTGTGACCTGTGACCGATGAAAAAAGGCAAAAGCAAGCAAATTCAACTCTATTCACTGATCACACAAGTGATCAGTGTAACTTACTTTTCACGCTTCTCTTTCAATGAAGAACGATTTTCTTCACCACTTTCATGGGCAGCCAAAATTGATGGAGTTGATACAGATTTGTGTAATGTTGTCTTGGTCGGTGGAGTCAAATAAACACTAACCGAACATGTTGCACATACACTTTCCCGTGAACTCGAATTACTGCCATTTTTTGGACTATATGGATAACCTAAATCCAATTGTCCATCAGTTGCGGTTATATCACTCATGGAACGTATACATGAGGATGAATTTTGTATACGAGACAGTGAAGCAGTGTTACTTTGACTAGTAGTAGATGTGGTTGGCGAAGGTGTACGATAATGTAAAGTATGTGATTTAGATGGATTTGAAGTTGAACAGGTGAGTTGACTGGTTGAGTTGAATATTGCTTCCGTGCTACTTGCTGTAGGTATATATACGTGTGAGTGTTTGAAGAGGAATAGAAACAGAGAAAAAGAGAAAAAGAGAAAGAGAGAGAGAGAAAAAAAAACGATTTGGTAAGGAATCGAAGTAAACAGAAAAAAACATACAAACGCACACATGAACATATTGGAACTTTTTAGCTTCCGAAGTGGTGAGGAAGTAAGAGAAGAGAAAAAATTCCAATAAATCATTGAGTAAAGAATAGAATATTCTGAACTTGAAAAATTGTCTATATAACAATTCCGATGAATTCTCGCAATAAGATTGTTACGCTAGTAGCTTTGTCAGTGTATGCATGAAGTTTCCAATTGAATGTACGAATTTCTCTCTCTCTCTCTCTCTCTCTCTCTCTCTCTCTCTCTCTCTCTCTCTCTCTCAATCAGATTGGAAGAGAGGAAGAGAGAGATGAATATCCCAGAAAAGGAAGGTGACAATAATTTATTCGAAAATATTCAGAATCATTAAATCTTTAGTTCAGTAGACAGTGTATGAGTGTCTGTGTGTGTCAATGAATAGGATTGAGTCATACCTGAAAGACTTCTTGGCTTTTCATATTGATGATGTGTTGTGGAGGTTAGAGAATCGTCTTTCATGCTAACTTTGGTAACTGAATGAAAAGAATTGGATCTTGGATCACGATGATGGGGACAAGAGATGGTTTGATGGACACTAGGTATGGTTTGAGTGATTTGTCCACCAGAAAATTCTGTTGGATGGCGAATACGTTGACGAAATGAGCCACCTGATAGATCATCAGTTCCAAAGGCAAGATTGTCTTGACTAGCGCTGATTGAGGATGGACTCAAATCTCGAGAGGCTGCATGAGATCTTGATTCAGGTACAAGTAATATTATTGGTTCCAATTCTGTGTCCAGACTTCCCATACTCATGCTGGATGGATTAAAAGAAATTCATTAGAAATCAGAAACTAAGAAAAAAATTCTTCTTCAATTAACTTCATCGCATCAAGCAAAGAAAACTTTCCGAAATCTCAATCGGATAAAAAATCAATGCATTTTGATTATTCGAATAAATTGCAATATCTTTCTCTTCTTCTCCAACATGATCATCAACATCATCATCAGAGAAAAATATCTCTCCTCTTACATCTTACCAAAAACATCCGCCCAGAGGCAGCTGATAGCCCAAAAAAGTGAAAAATTAGTTTTATATCATGTTAGCTAATGAATTCTGCAACTTTTACGGAATTATTTTCGTTCCATCTCACTTTCTTCTATTCTATGTTGATGATAAAAATTCTATGAGTAACAACGTTGTGTGTCCTACGATGTCACTCGAAATTCATGCAATTTCAAGGCGAAAAGATTGTGGAAATATTGTGGGATGCATGTGAAAAATAATGTCACCTTCAAGTATCTCAAGTTTCTCTCATTCGATCAAGTTTGTATACTGAATTCAAGGAGCTACCTGCATAGTTAGATATATATAAGTACATGTTCAAGTTTTGAATCACATTGTCGCAACGTTATTCCCTCATGAATATTTGTGGAACACATTTTTCCACGTGCATGATGTAGAGAGAGAGAAAGTAATTCTCATGCTAAAAATGTAAATCACAATAATGAGCAAATTGAACGAGAACAAGTCATAATGGATTGAGTTTTACTTGTGATCAGGTGGAGTAGTAGCACTTTATATACCAGAATCATTTAGTACTTATTACTTATTACTCATGATAGAGTGGGTGGAACCCTAGTTGAAAGTATACAGAGGCAACCCTTCTCTTTTTCTCATTTTATCGTTTTCTCATGAATATCCCCAGGCTATCCCATGATGGAAATAAATTTGCAGCCTGATAAGATGATCATGCATTGGTGTGGAGGGCAGAAAAACACTATGATTCTCTTATAAAAGCTTTTCGAAAAACCTTTTAATGACAAATACTCATCAAGATTCAGATTAATCTGGTAATACTAGAACAGATCATACTTTTACTACTAACTTTCTCTTTTTCCTGTAATTTTTTCTGTGACTCACCTTTTCTGTGATATAAGATGGGGAGCTTGGGATCTTCCTGGTACTCTTGATACGGAACCATCATTCTTGGAACCATGAATATCCTCTGTTTCACTCATCTTAATTATACTCATATCAATTGGAATCGGTTCACCACTTGAAACTATTGCAGACCAACTTTTACGACGTTTTATTTGAATTTGAGCGAAATTTCCATTCATCACACGATTACCACTATTTCCAGCCGTAAAACTTGCAGCACTGTTACGTTTAGCACATCGTTTTGCAGTTGGCCCATCAAAGTGACTATACGTTGAACTATGACCTGAAATAATCGAACCATTGCCACCGCCACCCACAGTACCAGTAGCAGTAGGACAACTGCCACCAGTAGGACTGACAATTGGTGACACATTGGCTGATGATGTTGGTACAATTGGTGATGGTGATATCGGTGATTTGGGTGTTGAAGCTAAGCTTGATGGTGTTGGTGGTCGACGATGATGATGGGAATGTCCATAGGAACCGATAAATTCTTGTGAGCTTGATGGTGTCAAATCATTAACTCGAATTTTAACCGATCCATTAGCATCATTAAGATTTTCCTTCTCTTCCGAAGATGATGAACGACTTGATGCGTGTAATAGTAAAAGATCATCTCGACGATCACTTTCATTGACCATTCTGTGGCCTCGAGCCATGTCGGCACCATCAACCGGCCGATGATCCATGCAAATTTTGTCCAATCAATGAAGATTGGACAAAAAGTGTTTATGTGTGCACGTATGTGTATGCGTATGTGTGTGTATATATATATATTCACTGAAGAGAAGTTCAACGATTAATGATGGACAAGATGAATGATTTCCATGCTGAGGTAATAGTGGGAAACACAAAATGATGGATGATCAAATCCATGGTACAGAAGGAAGAAAAGATGAGAAATTGTCCATCGGTAACTGGCAACTGATATTGGCTATGTGATGTCTCATGGAAAGCGAGAGAAAGAGAATGTGATAGGCTTCATCCAGAATGAGGTCAAGTAAATCCAGCTAAATTGATGAGATTACTCTTGATAATTGTTAATATTCATGTGTGTGTGTGTCAAGCTTTCTTGGGATGAATAGGCTGAATAATGTCCATAGTTTTTGCAACTTTATGCCTCAAATTGTTCCAATTTTTCCAATTTTTGGTGAGAAAATTCTATGGAATGTCTATAAAGATGAAACAAAGATAAAAAGAACTTGAATTTAATAATAATGAAATCATCAATTAATTTGATAAGATTGAAGATGAAGATAGGCGTCGTGTGATCCAATCAAATTACAATCAATATTTTGTGAATAAATTTATCCTAACCCTAAGGCCTAATGGCTAGTGATCGATTTAGGAATAAGAATATTAATAAAAAGCATAATTATGATCAAGAACATCAATATTGAGGCTGTAATTCTCTTCTAAAATTGTTCAGATAAAAATTTGGAAATGATTTTTCCTCTCGTCTCCAGAGAAGAGCTATTCTATATCTATATTTTATTCACACCGATATCATGACAAGAGAACATTTGACTGTCAATCCAATTTTTGAAAATTTCTATTACGCATATCAATATCGGAAAAAAAAGAATCAGAAGTCAATGGATGACAGTAAAGTTTATCGTCATCATCATGCTACTGATGATGATTGGTTTTCCTGTGTGTAAGAGGTAGTAATGATTGATCGATTTGAAAATTTATTCTGACACGAAGAATCTGGTTATACTTATTTGTGTGAAAGAAAACCCTTGCACATACACACACACCATGGGCAAATCGAATTCAGTTCCATGAATTACAGAATATTCTCATGACACAACATGAAGGAAGGGGAGAGAGTAAACAATTCAGGGGTCGATAATGTGGACAAAAAGATTTTCGAACATGAAATCAGCTTCATGATAGGATATATACATGTATTTCATCTAATGGACATATATACTCTTTACAATATATATATGTACACTTTCACAATGTGCTCAAAAGTCAAAATTTTTTTTCATCTTCTTCCATCTTCATGAGATTATTGCACACCAGACAGTAGCATCAAGTGGGAAAAGGTATTTCAAGGTATTCTAAGGATAAAGAAAAGAATACCTTTTTTATCATGAAAAATTACCACAAATGATGGTCTAGAATGCTGATGATGATGGTTAATATGAGAAGAAGAAAGAGAAAAAGTCAAACACCGAGTTTCCAGTCGAAAATCACATTCATTGCTTTCATAAAAATACATTCTCTTTTACTCTTTTTCCTCCTCTTTTTCATTTCTTTCTCCTCCTCCCTCTTCTTCTTCGCCTCCTCCTCCTCCTCCTTCTCAACCATCACCTTTTCAACCTTTTTGATCTTCAAATTCTTTTCATACTTTCATTTGAGAGAGATGTGTCTCAGAAAATAAGTCATTCACATTAACAGTATGGACAATATTCTGGAAGCTTGATTATGGATAAGAGAAAAGAGTGAAAAAATAACGGAAAAAAGGGAAAAATAATGTGAAAACGAAAGATCATTAGAAGATCATTCACCAAGCAAAATGAAATGTTTCGATAGACAGCTCCTGTTTAACTTATTGTGCAAGACTTTCGACTAGCAAACAATCAGTCCAAGTCCACAAGATTTTATCATCAAAAAGCTGATGACAAAGTAAAGTAAAACCATTCAAGTACAAATCATCATCAGAACAAGGTCACCTCCAATTCAACTATCATTTTGATTCATTTTATCATCTTTTTCCGTTCAAAGATTCCTTTCACAGATTGACACAGAAGAATAAGCTAAAGAAGTATCGTCCAGTTGATGGTAAGTTCTGGAGATTCATGATCATCAACAGTTCGGGATGAAGAATGAGAGAGGAAAAGATGTTCGAAATGTACATGATTCTTATAGTAGAAAGAGAAGAGAAGAGTTCGATGATGATTAAGAGAATCTGGAGAAAAGTAATCATCAAATGGAATCATGTTTCTTCCAAAATAGTGTGCAAGAAAGTCGATATATATTCACCAAGATGTTCTGATCGATTGATTTTATGTCTCATTTCTCAATAAATGACCAAAAGCGAGAGGATAAGAAATTGGACTTGTAATGGAAGAGTTTCACTTTCATTACTAAGGTCAGATATAGGAAGAGCTCATAAATGGTACTCCATCCAAGAACTTTCAGATATGAGAGAAAGCATGACCAGGTAATAAAAGTTTCCATTTTATCTGAATCCTATCAAATACAATGATAAACCTATCACACCATTGATTGAATAAGACCTTGGAGAAGAACTAAACTATATACATGTATGTAAGTACAACTCATTCTGAATTGGGATTGGAATATTTTCAAGTTTAATTACAGATTCTCTCGATAAATGGATTCATTATGGCCCTCTAAAAGTGATGTAAAAGCAATCAAGTAGCCTAAATTGAGCATATGAAAGTGTGTAGCATCGTCAGTAGAAACTGGATAGAATAATTCTTAAAGCATTTGGATTGACGTTGAGAGCTGACACTTTTATCATTTACTGGATGATGAAAACGAAAGCAATATCTTAAATAGTATTAGATGAATGATATGATGGACAATGTAGTGAGGAGAGAAAAGAAAAGTACAAGTGCAATGTAAGTGATCAGAGAGCCTAAAAAAAGCAGATGGAAGAGAAAAAAGATGAAGATGGAGAAAAAATAAGAGGACAGAATCGAACGAACCATGTTTCTGTAATGACTCTCACATTGTAGAGTAGTCGTAGTACATGGTCGTATAGTACATGATTGGATGATGAAGTGTGATGATATCATTGGCCCACCATTTATCTATCTATTCTGGAGACTTTTTTCCCTTCTCTTGCTTGCTCCTTAATGATGGCCTCCCATGTCAAGAATTTGTGACTATAAGAGTATATATATGTGTGTGTGTGAGTGTTCAATACAAGTAAATGAAAACATCCTTGAAAAAAAGAGTGAAACAGAAAAGGAAATGGGAAGAAAGATGTTCAAGGAAGATGCATAGGATGAGAGGCTGAGAGGCTGACAAGAAGGAGAGAGAGAGAGAAAAATAATATCATGATGATAAGTTGCACTTGTTTCGTATTATTTTTGGATGAATAAATATTTTTTCACTCAGGTTTTCTCTCTTCCAAAAGTTCGAAAGGTGAAGAAAAAAGATGAAAAATTTCTAGTTTAATCTTCTATTTTCAATATCACGATCAAGGTGAGAGGAAGAGAGAGAGAGAAAGAAAATGTGTGTAATATTTGTGATGCAAACCTTTAAATCATTCAATTTTTCTCATCTCTCAGATAGCCAGAAAAGCAACTTTTCCACAGGAAGAGACTTCTTTTACTGTTTGAATATTTATACCTATGTATAGAATTTCTGTATATACATATACATATACGTGTTCATGTGTATAGTGGTGATCGTTGATAAAGGTTGATACTACCGACATGATGAAAAAAAAATAAAATTTCTTATCATTTTTCCCATTTTATTTATTACATTAAAGAACATAGTTGTAGTTAGAAAAATAGATTAACATTTGAAGTGAGAGAAAAAGAAGAAGAAAGAGGTTGAGCAATGGAAAGATGTGTGTGTGTGTGTGTATGATGAATGGTGAAAAATGTATATGTTCAAAAAATATCTACCATGTTTTACATTGAAGCGTGACAAAATCCAAACAAGCATCAAATTTTTCAACTCTTTTTCCTCATCTTTTTTTGCCAATGTAAATGTGAACAAGTTCAGTTTGGTTTGAATAATAGTGGCTCAAGTATGATATGATTTCTGGATGGTTTCAAGAGAGAGAGAGAAGTGATTTTGAAACGAAAATTACTTTTCTCCATGAGGAGTGTATTTTTCAAGAATTTACTGGAAAAATGTATACCATGAAAAGATGTGTGATTCATAAACATAGCACACTTCAACACAGTAGCGACAAAGTTTAAAAGTCTCTTGAAGAAATGTGATTTGATGAAAAATTCGCAATTGGTTCCATGAAATGAGAAGCTAAACTATTTCTCTTTCTCTCTCTCTCTCTTTTCTCTTCTTGAATGAGAAAGTCATGGAAGCAAAAAAGATAAATCGTTTGCAAGATGACAAATTTTTTTCTCTTCCACAGTAAAATAAATGCTAAAAAAATCAAGCCATTTGTGATGTGGTATATATATATAAATGTTGACTATTTTACCGAGTCATATTTTAACCAAATTTTGACTTGAAATATTTTGTGATCATCCATCCTCTCTCATCAATCATGCAAAATGAATCAATGATTCTTCCAGTAACTTATTCACACTGATTAAGAGCCCCCATAATGTTTGGCATCAATATTCAAATTCGGGTTCAATATCCAAATCAAACTGAGAGCGGGAACTGAAAAATTTTAGTTTCATTCATAAAATATAGAAATAGTACCAGACATGGAGAAGAGAGAGAGAGAGAGCATCATCTAAGAATTATGATGGAATACTCTATATATGACTGGAAGTGATATTGATCAGATTCTTTCTGTCTCTCCTACCCAGATAAAATGTTCAGTTCATGGTCAGAAGTTCATGGACAATAGGAAGATTGCCAAATATTCTGGATAGCAAATATTGACATGGTGCGATTGTTCTGAAATAATTGCGTACTTTTCCTCAAGCTGATTTACATGGGCAAAGGAACCACCTTCTCTCTCTCTCTCTCTCTCTCTCTCTCTCTCTCTCTCTCTC
>QZCP01000358.1:0-45303 GCA_003956705.1 Brevipalpus yothersi
TGAAGTTGCCGACGCTGTAATGTTTGACGAGTTATCTTCACAAAGGACTAATGTCTAGACTTTGAACTCAAGTTTCTTGTCTAACCGTCAAGAACAATTATAAGTTTACTCTTGTACCACCTACAACAAGATAACCAATCAGCAAGAGCTCATCAAACTCCCGTGAGAGTCGATCGAGATTGCTTCTCTCTACAAAATATTTTTACTGTTCTATGATACCATTCAAGTTTTCGTTCGTCTATCTCAATTTTTTATTCCATCTAACCTGAATTTATACATTATGCCTTCCCTCTCAAAAGTGAAAAAGAATGTTGAGCATACTGATGCTTTGACCGTAGCAGAATGTGAAGATGATGTTTGTTTGAAAGAAATTTATTCGTTCTCACTCGGTGCTGGTGTGAATGTTGACATAAATTATGCCATACGATGTACAAGTGATTCTGAACTTTGTTTCCCAATAGTGCACCTTTTCAAGGATGATGGATCCGATTTATCTCCTGGGGTTTTCCTTTCAACGAAAGATTTGCGCAATTTACACACAATCTTCTTCCATCAGCGAAAGCAACTTGCTAAATCCTTCACCATGGGTGGTTTGTCTATCGGAATTACGAACCATTGCGTTTGGCTCCATACTAAAAATTCCAAACTACGACCAATAAGTTTACTTCATGGACATATGAGAGCTTTCTTGAAGCTTTTACCCATCATAGAACGATTCTTCGTGGCTGTGGAGTGCAACGATAACGAATTGAAAGAGAATTTACTTCATTTCTCTCTCGTAACTTTCGCTATTTCAAGACTTTCAGATCAAAATTTCAAGCCTGAGGATATTTTTTCCCCTGAAAAGATGGATGGTCATCTCTGTTATCCGAGAGATAAAATCCGTCGACTTCTCGAAAATGGTATCTTCGGTTCAGCTGACGGGGTACATTTGCTCAAAATCAAAGCTTTTGATCTTGCTAGGAGCTTGAACTTATCTCTCAGAACTGCTTCCAAATTTTCTGAGAGCGATTTCATAAGAAATCTCCTCATCAATGGTATATATAATTACTTACATGGTTTTGTTCATAAAGATAATTTTCCAAAAAATTTATTTGATTCAGCCATTCTGTTCCACAACAAAATTAACCAGAATTCGAAATAAAAGATCAAAACTTATCTTCTGATAACAGGCTCATTATTATTATTATTATTACAACATGTTTATATCCACCTCATAAATTAAGGCATACAGATAAATTGAACATTCATTCAACTGTAATCTGCAATTTATTTTCATAGCATTCTCCCACAAAAAAAAAGACAACGTTTGTAATAATTCCCTTTCTCCTAGGGGAAGATGAGTGATGAGTCTCATTGCTCGTCCAAGCTATTGAGGTTTCAAACATTGTTCTTTCATTGCCCCTGTGAAAGGAGAAGAATTGAAACATATTGAGATGATAAAATTAGTTCTGGTGACTGAAGAGTCGTTCCCTTTCTTGGAAAAAAACTTGACTTCCAAAATGTGAGAAAACTTGAGAAACCATGATTATGTATTGAAAATCTGATACATAATTGTTAACAACTAGCCTTCTTTGATTCTCTTTTCAAGAAGAAAAATTTCACCTCTTGCTCAATGGTTTCGTCAACGAAAAAAGCTTGGTACATCCAGATATTTATCTGGAATTGAGTTCATATTTTCAAACTGATAAATGCAGATTGAAGAAGTTTCCCAATGGTATCTTCACTGAGTGATCTTGATTGACATTGCTATTATCTAGAGACAAACACAAGAAAAAATTCAGTTTGAATCCTCCATAGCAGTAATGAGAGAGATATTCCTCTTTTATTCAAAATACAGTAGCTCTTGGAATATCCAGAGTTTGAACGCAAGTTTTTTTTTTCACATGGCCAGAACCAAGTAGATTTTCTCTGATCCTACCGATATCTCAGCTAACTAACACTATTGTCAACTGAAAAATCTCTAGACCTTGAACTCAAGTTTTTTTTATACGATCAGAGGCAAACTGATCTCCTCTGATCCTACCAGTACCTCAGCTAACTAACGCTATTGCCAACTGACGAATGTCTAGACTTTGAACTCAAGTTTTTATGCGATCAAAGCTGTCAATAAATATTCTCATCAACCAAAAAGTTCACCTTTTTAGGAAGAAGTATTTTGAATGAACTCTCGAAAAAAAAATATTCTGTGATTCAACACAAAAAAAGCTGATAAAAATCATATAATAGTAGTGCTTTTCAGATGGGGAGTTAAAAATTTTCTATTCGAAATCAGCTTCACTGTTCTCGGGGTACTGCAAAATCGCCTGCCTAAATGAGGTAGGGATGTCAATACTCCCCCCTATACTACTGTCGCAAATGCGGCATTTCGATTGATCAAAATCCAAACCCTTGCAGCAAGTAAAAGTTAGACAAAATATCGAAGAGATTAGATTCCAACAGATTGTCAACTTAAGGGTAATTTTTTCGATACCCATTAGAAATGGTGATGGATATATTACAGTCCACAGACTCGGAAGTGTTTGGAAAGTCTCGGTAATCATCACACTGATGGAGAGCTTCACGCTATTATAGAAATGGTTAGAAGTGATAGAAAACTCTACTCTCAGTAATTTATCGTCATGGTTAGATTTCATACAACCAGAATTTTCAAAAGATTAATCATGGTCCTCTTTCCGATCATATGATCTCTCTCTCTCTCTCCATGATTTCTATGGAAGATGCTCACAAGATTGTTCAACCAGTAAAAAATGTACCCAGTAAAGATTCACAAACCAATATGGTGAATCAAATTAGAGCAAATAGTGTTCTTATAAAAAGGGATAGAGAAAGATTTGTTTGCACCCTAGCAATCACACTCACCTTGATATCATGGAACTTTAATCTTTTGATTTTATAATAGTCAGGTAAAGCTGCAGAAACTCAGATCCAATCCCCTCGAAACTGAATACAAAAATCACAACAATTGCCGGAATGCAATCACTTCAGCACTAAATCTTCTTGTATGCAATAGTGATAAATCAAAACTGATCCATCCAATCATTGCAATGTAAGCCAAGTTGGTGTATCAAGATGTCCAAATTTTCTCTCTCCACATAGTGCATCAGTTGTTATATGATAAAATAATATATTGCCAAGAAATAGCTCTCTATTTGATTATCCATGTAAAGACAATCGTTGCTTACTGTTCCCGAGACAGAAAAACGCGGTAATATCAAATATCAGAATTACTCTGCAATTTGATTTGAGTTTTAATTGCTGGAATCTAGAAACTATGAGTCTTCCCAAAGCCTCATCATTCTTAGCCTAAACTGAATCATTCACATTCGGAACACTTTATCGAAAAACCTAAGATCATTGTAACTGCTGTCATTAAACTGATTGAATGACAGAAATTATCAGATAGCGATTTATGTTTGTTTATCCTCCACCTTTTTCCAGTCAGAAAAATAGCAACAGCCTGATATGTGTAGCTGCTCAGCTGATATTGTTATAATCAAAATACCTGCAAACCTGATATAAATAGCACTGATGGTGGAGACAGCCACAAAGAAGGAACCATTGGAGTGTTTTTTGTATTTACTTGTCTTTGGTTACGAGTTGTATATTTAAATTAAAATTAAACTCCTCAATCAACCAGTTATTTTTTATTCATATATTCCAATTAAATGATCGTCCTTCGTTTCACTATTATCTGTGAGTAATCTGATCTCATTCAATCTCTGCCAAAGAGTATACCTAGCAACTAGAGTTGACAATGTAACGCATAGAAGTGCTCTCTCTTTGACTACTCTTTGATCTCTGTGTTTGTTTAATGGTAAGATTGATATGAATTCATCTTTCAAAATTGCCAGATGAACTGATTTACAATTTTTGAGAGCGACGCTTTTAGTTCACATTTTTCATCCTCCCAGTAATACAGCTGATTTATGGTGAACTGTGAAGGAGTTCCATTCAAATTGTGAACACTTTGCCTTTCATACTCATTTTATTTCTATTGTTATCTTTCTTCCAATCAAAATTCTCGTCCAAGCTAAATGGTTTAGTCTTCTATTGAAATCTTTACATTGCTGCTTATCTGATACATCTTATCACCACCAGATTCTCTCTATCAGCATCGTTCTTCACTTAGTAGAGGGTTGATTTTTTTGTATCAAGACGGGATAAATCTACAGTGTAGTGCTCATTAGTGTTCCGAATGATTATTCTTATGAATTCTGTCCTCAAATGTAAACCATATTGTCGCTCTACTAAACTCCTTCCTTGAATTGCGGTTGCAATTCGAATAAAGCTACTGTCTGGATCATATTATCAATATGAGTAAAACTAAAGGTAAGATTCTCCCTCTTCGACTCGGGGTAAAACAACTGTTTTGTTTAATGTGTGTTTTATTATGCTTCTTCATTCCTGTAGATCATGTATGCATCTTGATTGATAAAAGTGGCTCTCTCCAACCAATTGTGGTAAAAAAACGGAAATATCTTATGATACAAAATCTCGCCTTAAGAGAGGACGTGAGATCAAATATAAAGAGCAAAAAGCCTACTATGTCTGCCAAGGTAGGTAGCCTGATGTGTATCATTCATATTACCACTAGATGATTCTGATGAATTGTTACTTTGTTCTCCGGGAACCCAAAATGAGTGCGAATCTTCGGTCGAAAGCAAGTTGGTCGACGAAACCATAGAGAAAATTAAAGCTCCAGCTGACCCTACCAATGAAGATAACGGCGAGGATCAGCAAGCAGGAACCAGTAATTCCATGGATGTGGTGAAAAAAGCCTCATTCAGAAATTTTCAATGCTATAAAAAGGCGAAATTTTCTAGATTCTGTATTCTGAAGCATTGAATATCTCATTTACACCTTTGATCAAAGATTCGGACAAATAATTAGCGAAGAAAAAAATTCATAATGGACTATACACGATGAGGCAACACATGATCGGAAAAATATACATAAAATGCACATCATCATAGTAACTGCTCACTATATTGCAATCTCAGCCTCTTCTCATCATTGGAACAATGTTTCGTAAAAACTTTGACGTGCGGTGAAAATAAAGTCTCACTCTAGATGGACAAACTCATTTGAAATAAGTCACCGCAATATGGCAAAATATTAACCCAAGGCATATTCGAGAACTTTCTACACAACAAACAATAATGCTATTGCATCATTTTCTGGGCCCAAAAGAGTAGCCATTTAACATAATGGTCACCATACAATGTCCATTAGGGTAAAGATTTCGAAGATATAATTTCAATCCATAGATGTCTGAATTATAATAGCGATGTAGCGCACATTCTTAAGAGTGATGGCGCACCAGAAAAAGTAGGTAAACCAAATGTTTACTCCCTCTCAAAAAACACAAAAAGCAATTCAACGCAAACATGGCTAATCATCATTAGAACTTCATCCTCCTGATGCTAAAAATGAACCCTGTTTAGATTCCTCCGAATAAAAAAAGATGATATCATATGTTCTCTTTCCATCTGATGAAAATTCACCAATGATATCAGACGCCCGATACCTCACACGTATAATTTCTCAAGCAGCCCAAAATATGATCAGTATATTTGTTTAGTTTACCAGCTTTTGAACAAGTGAGTCAATCTGATGGATCACCTAAACTAACCCAGATCTCTACACAACTTTGTGCACCAGCAATCAAAGTGTCCAATTTGCTTGGAACCCCCTTGATTGGAGGATGATACCACTAATCTCGATCTTGCCAACTTTACGATAATATCATTGATAAAGTGTTATCCATGATGTGTCAAAGAACTTGAGTTTAATTATTCTCCCAGACATGACTAGATAGCGTGCAATCGAAGTTGCGTGAACAAACCAGATTTTAATTTTCAACGGAACCTTAGCTCTGGGTTTTTAAAATGACTAGACTGCCAGAAGAATGATAAAATATGAGGAGAAGTTGGATCAGCAGTCCCTAGTTTGGCCAAAGCACAGTCATTATAGAAAGTTCTTGAGCTTTCCTTCCAGCTGATTCTGGGAATCCTCGGAGATGGTTGAATGGAAAAAAATTGTAAAAATTCTTGCTAAAACCAGAGAGGAAGTAAGCAGATCTCAGGTTTTGTTCTCATAATGATAATAATTTAAGGGCAACAACCATCGAGGAAGGAGCAAACGGGATAGTGACAGAAAGACATGGAAAAGTCAGCAATACTATGAATACCTACAAACAAAAGAGAAAAATTCAGTTATCATTCATTGATGGATAGGCTGAGTTGCTTCTTCCTTCTTTGAAGAAGTTTCAGCTAGCAGTTTTCCTAGGTTTTAATTGATGATCTTATCTTTATCAGTGGACTTTCCATCCTATGTTTCATAATAGCCCATGTTCAACTTCAACAGATAAAAAAATGCCGTCATCGTAATTTCATTGAAGAAAGCCCTCCCTCTAAGCAGACTACATGTGTTTCGACACAGCATTTCATCCAAACCACAAGATTATTTGAGTGAGATCATCACGGAGCCACCAAGATTTTCTTAGTAATGGATCTCTGATCTGATATTTGATGCATTCTGATTATACTGAACTTGTCACTTCCAAGTCAAACGAAACGTCTATCCACATATTATCTATTATTACTACGATCAACAGTCTTAATAATGTATTGAGATGATAAAAAGGGAACAAATAAAACAGAACTTTTCATTTCCATTAATAAAGCTATTCCATGTTCTATATTCCGAAAAAAGTGAGACGGGTAAAGAACTGTTTATAAAATATGATTCGAATGAAATCCATCCTCTAATAATATTTAGCTATGAAAAGAAAGAATGTTATAACAAGCCGACTGAAATCAGTCAGAAAACCACTGCAATGACTAGGCTTTTATGGATACACATCGTGAAGAGGTGTTACACAGAATATCATCTTTATCGTGCACCTAACATCGGCTATAATCTGAGAATCAGTGAGAAAAATGCTTTACACGTTATACCAGGAATCTGGAGCTCAATACTCCATTGATTCTACCGAATCACTGTATGTTCACACGTGGGTTATTATGAGGTCCTGAAGAAGAATAGGATCTCACTAGAGAGTGAATATTAGAATTCCATGTTCAACTGATCTCCTTCTCGATTAGTAGGTGATGAGATGAGAGCCAAAGTGGCACAGAAAGATCATGGCTACTTGATTCCAGTCCAAATGATTCCAAGAACTGTAGAGCTCATTAGTCCAACCGAACTCAATCTCTCCGAATTAAGTATTGATGTATATTTTGGGATATCAATTTAGAGGTCAATACCCCAATAATTTCATCGAGGGTAGGACTTTATTTAATCCATTCTGATCTATCGTATAAATCTTAAGTTTATTATGTTGGTCAAGTGCCTGGGACAAAAACATTGCAAATGCTATCAGAAATCTCATTCATTCCCTGAGAAAGAACACTGGAAAAAAAGGGAATAAAACTTAAAAATTGCTTTAAAAATACCAAGAAACAAAAGCATTTTCAATGAATCACTGGGATCTGGTGCTCTGATAACAATCCGTTACTAAAAAATCTCACCACAAATCACTGGCTCGATTAATCACGAAAAAGAATCTACAAGATAATTCGGTGATTCTCAGATTCATCAGCCTGCAAGAGCAGACTTTTTATCATGAATGTTTAATTAGAATTATAATATAATCAGTAGATCCAATGCTAAAAAACTCATCCAATTCATTCATATACCCCGAAAGACTGCTTTATAGATTGCGTTCAAGGTCTTGGTTGTAGCCGTGATCTTAGCCCTGATCCAGAATTCATCTTCCCGATAATTCAATACTACCCCTTCCACGATGAATTCGAGAAGATTACAAAACAGATTGCATGATCGACAGAATCGAACCTCTCAGAAAAGATCTGAAGTGCTTTTAAAACTATGGTATCACCTATGAACCACTAGTTTTTGATCAGCTGAAACTTAGGTGTTTCTTGCAACTTGACGAGAAAGTTCCATCTAAAAGTATCAAAAGGTTAGAATTTTCAAGTGTTCTCCCCTCAAAAATAAAATATATCCTTTGCACCTTGCATCAAAGAGTTTGACGAAGTTTCAACGAATAAAAAGAATAAATAACCATTTTGATTTATCTGCGATGAAGCACACATGATTGAAGAAAGAAAGAATGGAGGAAATAGGCATAATAAAAACTGCTCACTGTGTTGCAATCTCAGTCTTCTCTCAGGATCAACGAAATGTACCGTGAAAATTTTGACATGAAGTGACAATAAAGTCCTCTGATAAATACTCATAGTAACATTCAATCATTAACTCCCAGTCATAGTCATATAAATTCGTGATAAACAATAGTCATAAACTTATTTGGAATAATTCATCGTTGTAAAACAAAAGAATATTAACGCAAAGCATATTTAAGAATTTCCCCCTAGCTGGCCATAATTTAGTACTTATTGGACTATGTTCTGGGCTCAAAAGTATCCATCTCTCATGATAGTAATCATAATTTGCCTATTATGCTGTTTATCTCGTAGATAACTCCAATCTATGGACCTTACCCTGTAATAGCAAATCATTAGTTTACGTGTTTCAATAGTGACAGTGCACCACAAACTCTGAAAAAACCAGTTATTCATTCCATCTCAAGAAATTCAAAGGGAAAGTCAATCCAAAAATAGCTAATTATCATTAGAACTTCACCCTCTTGATGTTTCAATTGAATCTGGATTCCTTAAAATAAAAAAGGAAGAGTTGGAAACATCATCAATTGACTCAATTTAACTGGTATCCATGATGTGTCAAAAAGTTCAGTTTAGTTGTTCTGATGGACATGACCAGCTGGTGTGTATCAGAATAGCGTAAATAAACCAGATTTTAATAGAAATTTTCAACGGAAACTTGGGCTTGAAATATGGCAGGCTAATCAAAATATCAGTTAAACATGAGGAGAAGATTGATCAACAGCACCCAGTTTCAATCGAGTACAGTTACTGCATAAAGCTCTCGAACTTTTCTCCCAGCTGATTCTAGGGTCCTCATAGATGGTTAAATGGAAAAACCTGAATAAATTCTTGCTGGAATCATTGAAAAGCTCGAAGCATCATTAGACTGAGGAAACTTGGAAGATTCCATGAAGCATGTATTCCAAGAAAGAAGGCTGTAGTAACCCTAGATTTTGATGAATTTTAAACCTGCTTCGTACCAATAGCTTTCATCGAATGATCGCACCGCTGATAAACTCTGAATTATTTGTATTCTAACGAGTATAAGTAAGTATAAACTTGCATGTTCGGCTTCACTCTGGTGGCAAATTGAGTCAATATTCCATTTTATATTTCAATCTTCTATTTTCTATTCTGCGGTCTCCTGAACTTATTATTGTTATTAGTCTACTTCGGTGAAAAAAGTTTTAAATTAAATTTCTGATCTAAGCTCACTCATCACCATAAAATTCAATTTTAAATCAAAACTTAAAGACAGCTCCCATGGATTCTCCAGTGAATTCTGATCCAAATAATTCTTCACCAGATTCGCAAAGTGTTATACCTCATTACAACTATCTTTCCTTGTGTGACACACCTGTTTGCTTTGTCCACTCAGTGAGTGATATATCTGGTGAAAATTCACAAACAATTGTGTCGAACTAGATTAGAGCAAATAGTGATCTTATAAAAAGAAAGAGAGAAGGGACCTTAGCAATTCCACCCATCTTCATATCATGAGACTTCAATCTCTGATTATATAATACAATGGTGTGGGGCCTTCCCTTGATAGTCAGGTACTGCTACAGAAACTCAGCTGCTTGGAACACCTTGCTCACCTCTCCAATATACTTATATCATAGCAGCCACTGTCGGAAGAGAATGCCTCGTGAGATTGAAGTTTCACATATTTAGTTGCGGTAAATTAAAGCTATTCCATTCAATCGTGCTTGGAAAGATACTGTATCAAGATCTTTGGAAAACTTTACTTCTCTGCGTGCAATAAAAAATGGAAGCACAAAGCCCTACAAAAAATCATTTGGCAAAAAGAGCATCAATTGTTAAATGATAAATCAAGGTGAGCTCTTAAAGCCAAGAAGAGCATTCTACTTGATTGTCCTTGGCGAGACGATCGTTTCATACTATTCCTGAGATATGAAATGCTCTACTGTGGTATTATCGAGCGACAATGCAATTTGAGTTGAATTGGTTCCTGGAATCTGGAAACGATGGGTATTCCCAAAACCTCAACTATTTTAACCTTTATTTGAATTATTCACGTTCAGAACAATTTTTCAAACCACTGAAGATTATATTCTCAATAACATCTGTCACAAGATTTGATAGCATTCATATATATCCATCGCCTTCTATCAACGAATGACCAAGTATGAGTAACTGTTATAGCTGATATTGTTATAATTACATTGGCTTGAAGTTCAAACCTTAGAGAAATAGCGCTGGTGATGAAGACAGCCACGAAAACGACATACAACACCTCAGGATGTCCAAAGATGTATCATGCGATTATATATGTTCATAGATTGCTCAATACATGTGATGAATTCAAAAAAGGATACAAATGGGAACGATTGAATGAAAGAGCCGATTGGCGTTTGACTTGTTCTCGAGTATATATTCTATTTTTTCATCGAAGTTCTCTTCATTACCATCTATTTTTGAAAGGTTATTTTTGATAGTGATCATGGATAGTAACTCTGAGTATGAGAGATATTCTGGATGTTTATACATGAATGTTGAACTAGTGACCCTGCTGGTCCCAGTGAACTCTACTGTGAGTACGGTATTCTTCAATAACACTGTTTTTCCACCAGTTGAATAGAATTGAGGTATTTTTTGATGAAAATTCAAATTCTTATGCCGCCACTCTGAGGATCACAATGTATTTTCCAGATCCCACCTCTTTCTTAAACTCTCAGATTATTTTCCATCATTGTCTGGTCTATATCGATGATTAGTTTTGAACCCTTGAAAGTGTTTACAATCCAGAATGTAAAATTTCTCTTGACCTTCATCCACAAGATCTTCTTAACCTCAACAGTTGAACTGAGGAGAGACCTTACAATACGAAGACGTATTTATAGGTAGCTGTCGAAGACTTATTCAATTATTCAAAGTGGAGTTCCAACTTTGACCAGATACTAATGCAAAAGCTCCCTAAATGAGCCTACGAGGATGTTGAATACAGTCTTTCCATGCAAGATCTTGAACTGGAAACAAGACTGAACTTGAATATTGGGTGTTACGTTTAATTCAGCCGTAAATCAATCACTCAGGCTCATATCAAACATTTTTCACCACCTTGACAGGGCAAAAGTATTAATTTTAGTAGGACAATTTTCCTTCGAGACTGCCACCACCATGGTTTGAGAATATCTAATGAAAAGCCACTAATTACCATCTCTCTCATCAATATGGCTTGTGTGAAAGAAATGAATAAAGAATCATCATCGAGTGGTGAAAAAACTAAAACCACTAATCAATAATCTATTAGGTCGACAAGAAAGTTTCCGAAATGAACATGAAAAGAATGAGTGAAAAATTAGATTTTTCACGAGAAGGTGGCAAAATGCTCTGGTATATGATTACAATTGAGAAAATTTTGATTTCATCATTTTTGTAGAAAAATCCCCTTTTTTGTAGAGTTCGACGAGGTTTCCTCTGAACAAGAAGTTCTAAGCCTAAAAAATTTTTCATTGAAAGCAATGTGTTGTGCGATGAAAATACCCATCACTGATAAATTTTCATAACGATCGAAGAATTTTTTCATGCTCATTTCGGAAACTTTATTGCCACCCTAATAATATACTAGCAAGAATGCTTCGCACATTGTACCAAGAATTTAGAGATCAATTCTCAAATAATTTCATCGAGGGTAGGACTTTATTTAATCCATTCTTATCTATCCTATAAATCTCAAGATTATTACATTGGTTAAGTGCCTGGGACAAAATTATACCGTAAATCAACATGTTCTCGCAAGTGAACAACACTACAGTAAATACTTCAATTAATACAGACTGTGAAATTCCATCCATTCTCGGACTGTTCATGTCCATGGGTGATTGTGCAAATGCGATGCTTTCAAAGTTTTCTGCAGTGTCGGAAGTAATTCATGGTCACATGTAACCAACCGTAGAAGATGCTCTCAACAATCTTCACTCTAACTTCATCAATTTTTGAACTGAACTCCATAATTTGGAATACAAAGTGAAAAGTGCCTTCAAAAACTGGCAACAGAAATCGACACACTGACCTGAGACGTTCAATCAAATCTCTCAGCCGTCCACGATTCTGATTTTAGCCTAACCAGCCTAACCTATTTATTTATGGGAAACCTGAGATGAAAATCGATTCTTCGCCTCGGTTCAATTCTTGGACTATTTAAGTCTGTAGGAAATTGTGCAAATGATATGCTTTCACAGTTTTTTCCAATGTTGGATGTAATTCATGGTAAAATTTCACCAATTGAAGAAAATGCTCTCAACAACCTTCATTTTAACTTCATCAATTTTCGAAGTAAACTCCGTGAATTGGAATATAAAGTGAAAAGTGCCTTCAAACCTCTACCAAAAAAATCAATCCAATTACCCGAGACGTTCAATCAAGTCCCTCAGCTGTCTACGAGTCTGATTATAGTCATTCGACTAGCCCAACTTATTTATTTATGGAAAACCTGCTATGAAAATCAATTCTTCGCCTCAGTTCAATCCCATCAGTTAACAAGTTATCGTACCTGATTAAAACCAATCTGGGACCTTCTCTTTTATTAACATTGATTCTACTCTTGTATATACTTAATGTGATGATTGGCAAACAAAGCTAAAAATGGAATTATTTTGTAAACGTATCTTCAAGTTTTCTTTACATTCATCCTTCTCAACATCGAAACGATACAAAATAGCATACCTCAATTTATCTTCCAATGAAGAACCATGAAACTCAACATAGTGACATAACCCAGGCAGATGAACACAAGCGATCTCATTGATTTTCATTCTATTAGTTATCGCTCTTCATCGTTCCAAACAGGATTCGGAATGGTAAGTATCAAGGCTTGAGCCATTTTCAGGATCATGCTTGTTACCTCCGAATTCTTGTTGAATAATTCTCAGAGTAAAAAAATCACCAAAAGAATCGTCGAATATGATATAAGACAAGTAACAATCAGCCTTTCCTTTTATTCTCGGTTTCGAGAGATGAGATCAAATTATTCACTCGTCCAATTGAAAACAAAAACTCACAAGACACATTAATAATGTGCATAGAGAACCCAACCAATATTGATTTGCGCGAGCAAGAAAAACCTTCCATAATAACTTTACATGATTCTAAAGTACCACCTCATCAAATAATAGGATTGAAATCATTCTTGTTATACTTAAGGCAGTATAAAGAATAATCTAATTCCCAATAATTAAAGATTTGATGCTACTCGCAGACGATCTACCTGCTTACGTGCTATAGTTACCGATTATCAACTGCTTACTCCTCTCTGATGCACCCATTACTCAATCCTAATCCCATCCATACTAAACAAAACTTATCTAATACAAGCAAAAAGGCCTGTTTGGAAATGAGCACATGAGGACAAATAACTCTTTTCTCTCTGGAATACTTCTCGTTTTAGACAGTTCTCTTCTTTTTTCCTTTCTCCTTGACCTTTTTTTGCATAGCTATAACCTTTTTCTCCTCCTTCACGGTTTTGTTAGTCGAAGAAAGAAAATCGCAACATTATGTGAAGAAGGTTCGAAGTTGAAAAAAACAATGAAAAAGCTCAAAAGGAATTGCCTGACAATTGTGATGTTCATAGCCCTACAAAATGAATTTCTTAAGTATCAACAGCGTTTGTTGGCAGCAAAAATTAGAGCCATAGACAGAAATTAACCATAAATCAAACCCATTTGTGGATCAAAGTCGCCAAAAAACTTATCTCATGGATTATATATACGTATAAATTGGAAAATATAAACCCCGTTATATATATGCGAATCATTCGACTGTGAGATGCATTACAATTGCTGTGCAATGAAATAGTATGAGCTCTTATAGCCGAGGATTAGGGTTTTACTTGATTTCCCATAGCAAACGACAATTATCTTGCTTTTAAATAAAAAATTGTTGCTCTTTTGAGCTCTGTAACAAAATTGCTATTCGAGCTTGAAATGAGAAATCATCAGTCAAAGCCTTATTATTTTTGGCGTTTTTTATTTATAGTTATAACTGATATTTGATCATTTCAAGAGGTATGACTTATGATGCTGACACTCATGACAAAATTCATCGTCCACTTTTATTTCTATCACTAATGTGAAGTACCCAATGAGTCTATATCAGTGGAAAGATTTCAAATTGACTTGAGATACATATCACGAAAACGATCATAATAAAGTACTGATCAAAACTTTCAATCAAACTTATGGATTGGGTAAAATTCATTTCCTAATAGCAAGAAAGAAATCTCAAAACCCTTTGCATCAAGCTTGTATTTTCTCATTTATTGGCTACTATATGTCACATGAAATCTGAGTTCAATCTCAATATAACATGTTTACTGACTATGACCACTTCGAACCGTTCAATTTCACTTACCGTTTATAAAACAGGATTCAACGGAATCGCTTCACCGATCAAGAATGATTTATGATCAACAAAATGAAATCAGCCAGATAATTGCTATTCATTCCCTAAACATGCATCTCATTATGTGTGAGCAATGTGATCTTCAACTTCTAACACTCACCATAATCTCAGAATGGGGCAACAAGATCTGAAAACATACTTAGACTGTGTTCGATAAGCTGACTTCCAAATTTTCCTCCCTTTCGCCAAAGTTGGACTAGTTCAAGAAATTCCCTATTTCGATGAATTTTTTGATAAAGGACTTAAAGGCCTGGGAAAATTAGCTGGGTAAATACCCAATGAATTTGAAATTCTCTTATTTTTCGGTAAGTGAGATAACCCATGCAGATGAACATGAGCAATCTCATTGATTTTCATTCTATTAGTTATCGCTCTTCATCGTTCCAAACAGGATTCGGAATGGTAAGTATCAAGGCTTGAGCCATTTTCAGGATCATGCTTGTTACCTCCGAATTCTTGTTGAATAATTCTCAGAGTAAAAAAATCACCAAAAGAATCGTCGAATATGATATAAGACAAGTAACAATCAGCCTTTCCTTTTATTCTCGGTTTCGAGAGATGAGATCAAATTATTCACTCGTCCAATTGAAAACAAAAACTCACAAGACACATTAATAATGTGCATAGAGAACCTAACCAATATTGATTTGCACGATCAAAAAAAATATCCCCCGCATGATACTTTACATAATCTTATCACATCACCTCGTCAAATATCATGACAGATGTCATTCCTGTTCGGGTTATGCTTAAAGCAGTATGAAGAATAATCTGATTCACAATAAATGAAGATGTGATGATACTTGCAAACGAACCACCCGATTAAGTGCTATAGTTACGAATAATTACCTGCTCAGTCCTCTTTCTCAATCATCATATAATTCTAATCCGATCAATACCACACAAGGCTCATCATGTACAAGTAGAAAGGTTAGTTCGATCTCTTCATTTTCATTCCCACTAAAATTTTGCGGGTTAAATAGTCATAAATATTAAGGCTAGATGGTGATAAAAAGTTACCATGATCAACTGTTGAATCAACAGTGTTGATTGTTTTGTTGACAAGTTACATTTAAATTTAATTTAAACTCTTTGTCTTTGGCTCATTTAATTGTATTGGTATCAAGATTCTCATCCAATGTTTAGTGATTAACCAGGCAGTATCGTTCTTTACTATTGTTTATTGTTGTCACTCAAGACTATCAATTAATTCCTTGAAAACAACCCTCTCATAGGAGTGTTTTTTGTGTTGCTTTCTCTGGTCATATCGTGATATAATGAAGTAATATTTATCCATAATTTATCGTTCATCTTTTGTGAAAAACAGCCAGAGCGATGCTTTGCAGTTTTCAGACAAGAGAATAATCAAATCCTTCTCACCTATTGAAATAGTTCTATTTTATAACTGTCCATCATCCTCACTCAACCCCCATTCATCGGTAAGTTGAGATATATTGCTTTTTTAGCAAATATGCATGAATGGATCATTCATATCATTACCAAATAGCTATCATCTTACAGTCATTATGATTGCTCATTAACTGTGACTAATCAGGCCTCATTTTTTCTGAATCCTTTTGCTTTTTTTGATGAATAGGTTGATAACAATTGATTATCTGATATTGCGAGAGTGATCATCCATTTACAAGGTTTAGTGATTTTTATTGTTACTATCAAGACTCACAACTTGAGGAAAGTTCGAAAATGGATACATGAGGGAAAATAACTCTTTTCCTCTCTTGAATACTTTCCCATTTGAACAGCTCTCTTCCACCTTTTTCTCCCCGGACTTTTCCATGGTTAAGCTGTCATAACCCTCCTCCTTCTCGGCTTTCTCTCAGTCGGAGATAGAAAATCTATCGACCCTCATTCATCAATCAGGTATTCATATTCACTGAAATTCTAACCAATTGATTGTCAAGTTATTTTCAGTTGACTGTGAAAAATTGATCAAAATCCAACGACACATCGTAGAGCTATCTTGTCCACAGTGTTCCCAAATTTCCGCCGTTTAATCGTCACTCGACTTCGTCTCCTCTTCAAACAGATGAAATTTTAAACGTGGATTTATTTTATTCCTCCAGTCATATCTAGCATGCATATTACTTTGGCATGAATGCCACATATTACCATTTAATGTAAAATACAACATGGACATCCTGAGTGGTAAGTATATCTATAACTATTTGATAATTTTAAGAGGTATGAGGCTGACCATCATGAAGAAATTTATCTATTGCTGAGTTGCAGTAACCAATGAGTCTATATCAGTGGAGAGATTTCAAATTGACTTGTGATACACATCTTGAATATGATAGAATAGTACCAATATTGATTCGAACTTTTGATCAAACTTATAAATTGGGTAAAATTCATTTCCTAATGGTGATGAAGAAATCTCGAACCCTAACAGGCTTGTTCTATATTATTTTCACCTTCATTGACTACTTTTCTCCACATGAGATCTGAGTTCCACCTAAATCTAATGTTTACTGGCTTTCACCACTTCGAACCTAGCCATATCACACATCGTTAAAATCCAGGTATGGACGCTGATCTGCTTGGTATTTCTCGACATGTTCGAAAGTATATGGCTGAAAATCAGATTTTCTAATAAAGTTGATTTCAATTTCTGTACCATGAGGTGCATTTTTGTTTCCAGAAAAGATATTTGATCACAAAAATTTCATGCAAAATCTACTTCTTTTTCTCAGCAGGGTGTTCATCTGAATCCTTATGATAAGGTTTTTTATACTCTTATTCATCAAGACATGAGGTTGAAAACACTAATATCGATCTTCAATTTTCTTTTATTTCACGATGTTTTGAATTTCTCCCCATCCTCAAGGCCTATATCATAGCGGAGTCAGAGTCTGATGGGAACAAGAGTATTCATTAATCTCAAAAATTCGAAGAAATTGCAGAAGATCAAGTAAGATCAAGAAAAGTAATCAAATAGAGCTAACTGATTGGTAAAAACCACTCAAGAGCAAAAATTGAGGATCCATAATTATACTTCCTGGACCAATGATTACATATGATCTGCTCAGATTGATGTATCTATTATAAATGTCAATGGCTCCTCATATTTCGGGAAAACCTTGTCCTGATGACTGTATGTGAATAGATGGAACAGTCTTGGGTACCAATTATAGCCAGGAAAGTGAATCATACCATGGATCATGCGATTTGAGTTTAGCTCCTAGAAAAGGTGTAACATCACAGTGCAGTAAAGCCAACTACATTTATTTCCCATCGAGAGAGGAAATTTAAAAAAAAATCAAAAATAAACGGTAAAGGTGTTCTAATGTGTAAACTTTGCGAACTTTCTCAATCTATAAATGTAAACTGTGATAGCAAAATACATGTAGCTTACATGCCTCAAAAATGTTATCGTACGAGAAGAATTGGGAACATTCACTCTATTTCAAGAACTCAAAGAAGAAGTCAATCCAAACTAAACATTTTTTGGACAACTTTAGACATATTCTGATGATACTCAACTTGAAATTTTCCAGTCAGGCAGTTCTCACTAACGTTTTAACAGTATATTTTAATGCCACAGTCAGTTTGGTGGCAATGATTAACACTCTCGTAATGAATTAAGATGACGAGAAGAGAACAAAGGGAGCAATGTTCAATCCCATCGATTAGCTATCTCATATCTTGAAAAGGTGAATGGGATAGAAAACTATCCATAAAAAATGATTCTAACGAAATTTTTCCGCTGGTCACTAATGATTCATGATAAACCAGATGAAATGTGTCGGAAAATCGCTAGAATCTATCATTTCTCATGTATACTCATCTCAAGATGTAGGACCGAAAATGTTATCTCCATCCAACATCTAACACCTGCCATAATCTCAAAATAGGTCAATGACATTAGAAAATAAACTATTTGATGAACTGACCTTCAAGTTTCCTCTTCCTCTTTCCTTTTTAGTATTGGGATAGTACAAGAAATTTCATAACTCAATGATTTTCTTCATGAAGTACTTAAAGATCTGAGAGAACTAGCTCGGTTCATAACTAAAAAGTTCGAAATTCTGAATGGAATGATCAACTTCATCTTCATCTAAAGTTTCATTCTCTATGATACAGTTTTGATACTTCGAATTTTTTCTTATTAATATCGTTCATATACATGTATATTCTTATTCGATCAATGTTCTCCTTCCACGAATCTTCCAAAACCCTGATAAATATTTTCACTCAACTCTCAGCTCAGTTACATCATGTCACTTAGAACTTTTGAATGATCATAGTACATTTTCACTTCGTGTAACTTTTATTTACTTCACTAAACTTTTATGTTACAACTTCTATAGTTCACTCTCTAATTTTCAGAAATGATTGGAAGAAATATCAAAATATTTCCAATTATCTCGGACTTAGAGACCAGATTACTCAACTATTGGAATGCTAACAAAATATCTCGATAAGATGAGATGTAACAACCTCGATCGGTCTTTCATTTGACTCATAATATGGTGTGTAGACTGTCAGGGAGTCATTGATTTTACTTATTCTAACCAAAGACGGCATCCCTATTGATCGCGTTTTCTCTTACAATTATAGTAACAATGTTGTCCATCAACCTTAATGTGATGTTCTCACTTATATCTCAATTTGAGTTTATCTTCAACGGTTATTATTATAGCTAGCTCCAAAAGGATGTTAATTTTCAAGCTTAAACTCTAAGTTAAAAACAAACCATGATCAGCCTTGACCAATCCAACCAGGTGGAAATGGGCAGGCATTTGTATCAACTCCAAGTGGAATCTCAATGAGTGTTTTCAATGCATGAGTACCACAACAAGTGTATTCATACATGTATAAACAAATTAACTTTCCTTTGAAAATCTACAATCGCTAGTTTTTTGTACAAATCTTTCAAGAGCAAGAATTTCGGATAGAATGAAAGGAAGTCAACAAGATTTGTTGAATTATTAGAATCAGATAGGAAATTCTCAAAATTAGCTATCAGGTAAGCTTGCAGAGAATAGTAAGCTTGAAAGAGTCAATGTTATAATTTCCGATGGAAATCAATTTGAGTAGCACATCTGTCTGTACAACATTTATGATGTCATTCTTGGTGTATTTTCACCTTCGAAGCATTAATACTATCAGCCATCCCAGAAAAGAGTTGGGATAATATCATCATCATCCTAAGTAGGAATACGAATCTGATGGATCCTCACGTGGTGGAAGGAGCTGTTCTAAGCTGACTGGGTGCAAATAACATGAAATTGTTATGCCTCAATGGGCAGGTAACGACAAGATAGCGCCCGAGACTTCAGACATGCCGGTGAAGAAAAATTACGTATTGATGTTCTCCACTAACATTTATTTTACGAATTTACCTAACGACATTTATTTTGACAAACTGAGATTTAACATCCTAATTCTATGTTTTGACATGAATTTTTTCCCAAAAGTTCTAGGAAAATATCGAATTTCAACCTCTCATCTGAGCAATCTCTCCCTTTGACACAGTCCGGACTCGGCCAAAGTTGAGTAATCTAACACAGAGTGAATTGATTCATCGATCAAAAATGTTCTAAATCAATGAGTGAACAGAAATGTCAAATCATTTCATCATAACGTGCTGTGTAATTATTGTCTGAACAGTCCAAAGTCAGAAATTAAGGATTATCCACCCCACTAGATCTCATTTATGAGTTTGGATCTTTTTTCTCATTTTGATCCTTATTTCGCCATCGATCTTAAACTTAAGCTTTTAATAGCCCTGCTTTCAAGATTAGTAAAACCCGATAGAAATTGAAGGCGTGATCCGCCTTCAATCAAATGATTAGAGGACAAAGAACGGATAAATGCTCATAGTAGGTTACTCATCAAGCTATGGAATCATCAAGAAACAACATCTTGATGGAATGGTACTTGCTCACTGTTCTCGTAAATCAGATGGCAAGAGCATCATCAGTATCAATTCATTGAAATGAGTTGATCTCATTTGATAAACTGACCATGAACTAACATGAATGTTTGTTTGTACACATTACCTATGAGCTAGTGTTATCAATCCTAATAGTACCAATGTATTTTCCTATCCACAGTAAGAATCTTTCGATAATATTCTTGATGGGAAAACCTTTGAAAAATTCGAACAAATATGGAGAGATATTCTTTTTATCATCAGGTCTGAGTGTGGGGATTAGTTTAAAGTTTGGCAAATGCAATGAATGGATGAACTATCAGTCACTTAATGATTGACTACCTAGCCGTAAATTTCTAATTAATTCAAAACCATGAACTTTCTTCATTGGTGTGAAGATCAGCATTTCTCTCATGACATAATATCTCTGTTATCATAAGAGCTGGTGTGAAAGAATCTCTCCTCTCTGGGTGTAGACTATACTGATGAATGAATTGTCTGAGTATTTACTTTCATTTTTCAACAAAATATCCGATGTCACAGAAATTTTGTCCCAAGATTATAATACTAAAAGAATTCTGTGCAAGATTTAAAATAACTGAAAACCCTTTAAAAAGAGTTTATTTATCGTGAGACATTCTTCAACTCAACTGGAATTGGACCTCTAGAAGATCTTCAATAACCTAGGATTTAACTCCGAAAGATTTTCAATAATAAAGTTCAAGTTTATACTGTCTGTTGAGAAAATGAACCATTTGTTTGACCAATCGAGCCTAATTCTAATTCAGCATTCATACTCACTAGAACGTCTCAATGAATGTTATTACATAAGCGCCACAACTGTGTATTCATATTTCCCTAACTAACTCCCTTTTGAAGCTCTATCATTGAGAGCTTTTTGCATAAATCTTTCAGAAGAAGAAGTTCTAAATAGTTTGGAAGAAACTCAACAAGTTCAAAAGAAACTTATGATAATCAGAATGAGAATGAGAAATCTTCGTAAATAACCGTTCGGCAAGATTACGAAGAATGATCAAATGGACAGAGCCAGCTTCATAATGAAATTCGAAATTTTGATATAAATTAGTTTGAATAGCATCTCTGTCTTTACGACATTCATGGCAATTGGTGTGATGCGATTTCAATTTGGATTTCATTTTTCAATTAACAAATAACATCAATATCAGTCATAAGGTATTTCGAATCAATTGAAAAATCACTAAACCCCCCATAAGCCAAGAAATTGATACGTTTTTCTTCCCAGTCGAGAAAGAGTTTTCGTAATGTATACTTATTCACTTCATATGATCTAGGTTTCCACTCGAAAATTTTTCACATTCCTCCTGACAAGAAAAATTAATTTGCTCCACCTTGACAGTAGCATTGAGTCAAATGCTTGGATCTTCCAATCAGAGCGAAGGTTTTATGCAATTTTGCAAGGGTTTTTGATCATTCAGCGTTTCAGAAATCAAAATAATTTTCATTTATCCGAAAAAAGTCTTCAGTATCACCTCTGTTGTCATGAATGTATCGTTTTTTGAGACATATTTATGAGTTTTTAAACTACCTCTACTCTTTCGATTCTCCAGGCAACAAGAGAAAACTGCGTATTCATTGTTGTGACCAAATTCAATCTCCAAAAATAGAGCACATATTTAAGATAAATTTGGTTGTAACTATAAAGATGGATGTCTGGAAAATGTCTTTATTTTTTATAACAACTTTTAACTTTCAATGATAAGTCTGACTGTCATCAGATGAGATGAACAGCACCATTAATTGGGTCAAATATGGACTAACCTGATGTGATTATCCCAAAACAGTGGGATTCTCTAGGAACCGAGCAAACCAGAGATCTCAGGAAAACTGGACTGAGAACTAGTCAAGCTCCACAGAGCTTCTTAGAAATCAACATGACAACATTGGATTGGAAAAAACCCAAACCCATGTAGAAGCAAGAATGCATTTTTATTCTCAAACAACAGTGCTTATGGTTGATGTTTGAAAAATGAGACAACTGTTTGTTATATTGATGAATTGATAGAACGAAATCTCAACAATTTCTCAATTTCAACTATAATTCCATAGTCTTTAGTAAAAAATGGAGTTCTTATCACGAATTGTTGATAATTGATTCGTTCACGGAGCCAGACTTTCGAGAAAAAAGAAATATTCATTTGAATTTCACAAACTTTTCTGTCTTTGTTGCTAGTAGCAAAACTCAGCCATTCTAGTATGGATCTTCAGAGAAAATCAGAAATATCTGAGGTTTCATTTCAGTAGGCATTACAAGCTATAGTTTTAAAGAGAAGATCATCGAGAAGCTGAAATTTTGGCTTACACTATTGGAACATTCTACAATAGAAGACAGTTCACTAACCACTCGTTCCAACGCAAAACAAGAAACTAGAGGCACACCAAACTTTCACTTGATCAGCGGTGAAAGAAAAAACCATCAGGGAATATGAACATATGTATATCCCAAGTCTCTCGCCCTTGTGTAACCAACGAAAACAAGTATATGAATAAAGGTCGGTACTTTATTCTAGTTAAATGATATCGATACAAAATGCTACAGCCTAAGATTCTCTCCATAAACTGGCCAGAGCATGTGAGTTGAAGTCTTATTTCAAAAGCCATTATGATTTCAATGTGGACTGAACTCAATTAGCCAAAAATAATTCCTTCAACTTTATTCCTATTCCAATCTTCCAAGTCCCGATAAAATTGATGCGAAGAGTTACTGAGCAGTATTCCCTTCCAAAGAAGGTAATATTTTGCACTTTGAAAGCATCTTAGTTCGTTTTTCATAGTAGAGAAACGATAGAGCTTAAAGAATGCAATTAGGAACCATGCAAACCAATTACAACAAGAGCCCGTCAAGCAACAGCAATCATTGAGTTTATAAGAAAAGATTCGAAGACCAATTTCAAGAGTTGTTTCGAGTGTTTCCACGAAAAAAAGCCAAAAAAAACGGCAGTTTCCAGCTCTTTCAGAGCCTTCTCGGTAACGCCAGGAAATACAGTTATAATGTCGAAAAGCTTCGGACAAAGAAAGAAAGGAGACCCATGGTGTGATCTATGATCCAACTCCTTCAACCTCTCAAAAAGCATAAAAAAGATAGTTAAATTCCTTCAATGGATTCAAATTCATATTAGACATTAGACATATTAGTAGTAGACGATGAAAAACGGTAGAGTAGCAATGAAATCCTGTATTTGCTGCCTTTTCTGACTTAAAACTATTCCAAAGCTGGTAGTGAACACAGAAACAGATTATTCTGAGCCCTACAAGCAAGGAAACACAGACACGTCATAATTCAAATGGAAATCGAAGAAGCGGTATATCGTCTGGCAATATGGATGGAAACAGCTATAAAGCTTCATAATACATAGTCCAATCATCAGAGAAGCTATATTTCTGCACCTTGAGAGCATCCCAGTTCACTGCTCATATTGAAAAAACGAGAGAGCTTAAGTGGGGCAATCACAAGTGATAATAACGACATTTCTGTCTTCTAATTTCAGTATTTATGTTTTTGGAAAACATTGAACCTTTTTAACTAGAAACTGCCTCTGGGTCTTATTAGAGCTTATCGCTAGACTCATGGGAGTGAACCACGAACCATGTATCGAGGAATCTGTTAACTTCGAGTCTCGGCAAACGAAAAAACGTATTCATCATGAAGGTGTTAATTGGATAACACTTGAGTCGAGTATTAGCAGGACGGTATCGATTTTAGACCTTGCGATGGGATGGCACTCGATCCGAACAAAATGTATGCAATTTCAAGCTGTGAATAACTGGGTGACAGGCTAGTATCTTACCATACTGTGATCTAAACTGGATATCAATCGACCCTAAAAAGCTAGAGGAGCAACACAGAGCCAATTCACAATGTAACCAATGATTGAATGATGAGAGGTATGATTCCAATTAATCAGACTCTCCCAAACTTTCCATCCTTCTTATAACCGTTGATTGATTTATTTCAAATCATACTTTTCCTTTTGATCGTCATCTTTTTATCTTACCTGTGTTGGTTGTCTCGATTTAGAGCAATAAACGGGAGCAAACACAAAAAAGTGAATAGCAAATGTAGAGAACAGTACAACGTTAACAGTGTTCAGCGACTAAAACTCATTTAAACAGAAGGGAAACCCTAAAAAAATCTAGTTAACTAACTATTAATATCAAGGTTAGATCTCGTGACGGGTATGAATATTTTTCGGTATCTGATTAATTTTTTCGGGAAAAACTAATTCTCATCATCTGAACAGATCATCTACTTGATGTTCTTCTGATCTTTCCATACCATATAAATTTTCATGTAACTCAAAATATGACCATTTGATTGATCTTCAGTTATATTATCAGCCTGAAACAAGTGAATCGATTATAATGGACTGGTAAAACCAACACCAATCTCTACACCCCCCATGTACGAGCAATCAGAGTATCCAATTGGCCAGAAAAAAATTACTCACCGATCGTGTATTGAGAGGTACTAACATACTTTTCGCAGAAGGTACATCCAATGATGATGTTTGACTGGGAAGAAATGTCCAGTTTGTCTGCGTGAAACTGGCCAGCTCATCTACTAAATTAAGAACGCTAACAACTTTGTAATTTTTTGAACTCTAAGCTTGAAGGTATGATAAGGACGGTATATGCATGTTGAAGATGATTTTCTATCAGATACAAAATCAACGCTCGATAAATGTAGTGAGGTCAACAATCGGAACAGTTTGAACTTTCCACATAGCCAATATAAGGGCATTCGAAAGAGATCGTGAACGATTACATGTAGTGCATCAGTCCGTCCATTTTTGAATAATGACAATCAAAAGCTTATCGCACATGTGAAGGGAATCATTAGAACCAAGAAAAGTTGTGAATTTAGAGCATCCTGTATCTCATTCCTCAATGAATTCGATAATTGCAATTTTAACCAGACCTCTCATCACTCGAAAATGGTAATGTTTAATAGAGGCTTATTTTGAAGAGAACAGATTCTTCAGCAAATGGAATGGCCTCGATTAATGTGTCCAAAGAACCCAACAACCAGCAAAATTGATAAGCACTAATGATAAGTGAAGTACCATTCCATGTGCAGTTAGCAAAGAGGAATCACATGAATTCATTTCCAAACCATAGAGGTGCTTTTTCATTCCTCAGCGAAGTAAAAGATGAATCTTCATGGTCACGATTTTACAGTTTGGGTGCTTCCATTGGTGCTTTGTATACAATGTAAATTGGGAGATCACAAAATCCCAATAATTGAAGAATCTATGCGTTTCTCTCAGCCAGTCGTCTGAACGATTTCAAGATATCTCTTCACCTGTTTTATATGAACTAAACTAGTGTGAAATTTTTATACCTCTCTCTTAACAAAAAACATTAGTTTGATTCACCTTGACAGCTTGATAACAAGTCAGATGCTTAAAATCCCAATTCATCTAGATAGGGAAATTTTATAAGAGTTCAAAATAATCTGGGATATTCAGCATTTCGGACATCGAATGATGCTAACTTATGCAGGAGAAGTCCTCAATATCACTCCTGTTGTATTTATTTTTTACTGCAACGTAAATATAAGTTTCTTAGCTACCTTTACTTACTCAATTCTCCGATCCACTGATTGAAAAATGCTGCTTATCCATCAAGTAGGCTCGAGTTCTGTTTTTATAGCACACCCCATGAATTTCTTTGGATATTTGCCCTCTCAAGCCCATTAATTTGAATATTTCGAGAAGGCTAGTTTTTATGATAAACTTGATGAAAACTTTAAATACGAATTTCTGAAAAATGTCAAACATCAGTGCAACATCTGATAATAAGTTTGACTGCCATCAGATGGAATGGGTAACAGCAATAACATGATGAAAATAAGCAACTTGGGATGACGATCTTTCAAAAACAATGTAATTCTCTTTTAATCGAGCAAGCCAGAATTCTAAGAGAGCTGGAAGATGAAATATTCAAGCTGTCCAGAGATTTATATTAGAAATGAGCAAGATTAAAGGTAGCAGAAGAACTATATGTCAAGATTTTGATTTGTACATTGGAAAAAGCCTCAAACGGCACCGGCGAACGATTATATTTCAAACAACAGGGCTTAAAATAGATGTTTGGAAAATGAAATAGTTGTTTGTTATGTTGGCGAATTGGTATACCCATATTTTGACAACTTCTCAATTAACCTACAATTTGAAGTATTTAGTCACAGAAAAAGGAAGCTCTCATCATACACTGATGGAAATTAATTTGTCCACGCGATCGAATTTCTAATAAAGGGAAAATTTTCATTCTCATCTTGCAAAATATCCCTGCCCTGATTGCAAAAAGAAAAAATCATAATCTTTGTGTGGGAAAATTTGGAAAATTTTAGAGCTACTATCTTTCAGTTTGATCTTGGCAGACTCATTCAAATGATCGGAGGAATAATCACTACTGTATAAATGGTAAAAATGTTAAGTTCTACATTATGATTATTATTATCGCATTATGGTTTCAGTATGAACTGGCCTCAATCAGTGAAAAATTATTTCCTAAACTTTATTTCAATCCTCAAAGTCCCATCACAATTGATTCGGAGAGTTACTGAGCGGTATTCACTTCCAGAAAAGGTTACGTTCCGTATATGAAAGCATCTTAGTTCATTTCTCATAGAGGAAAAACTATAGAGCTTAAGTAGTACAATCCGAATCACGACAAGCATTCGTTATAATTATGTGTACTATTCTACTGATTTACCATGTTTTCAGGAGCATTGAACCTATTCAAACACCACCTTTATGGAGGCATCTTATTTCTAGATTCAAAGAAGTGCGCTCAGTGTTGTCAAATCAGTTCCATTGAAGTAGATTCAAAAATCTCACCTAAAATATCTAATGATACGTATCGCTTTCCAACTAAGCTGTGTTAGAACCCTCTAATGGGAGTGATTCAATTTATGAAACAATGATGGCCAGCAAATCATTAGAAGCTAAGTGAATACGAATTTTTCCCCTACAAACCCGTTAGGCATTGCCTGCAATTCTAGAATTATATGACAATTTTGATAGGTGCAATTGATCGATTTTGATTAAAAAAATTCCTCAAGTAGTGAAACATCAGCCGAGAATTGTGAATGAGATTATTTTGCTTGTTGTCAACAAGAAGATACGATGATCAGTGGATATCATCGCAACTCTTTTAAGAGAACACGAATCAGATGCTAGGTAAAACTCAAAAATCATCCAGCCTCGATGATTACTGCAAAGATGAATTTGTATATTTATGAATTTCATGCAATTTAGCAACCAAATCTTTTGGAGAAGTTTCGAATCACAAAATATTCTGGAGCATAAGCTCCACGCTAACCATGGTGCTGCTTGAATTTGATTTAAAATCATCAAATGAGATTGGAAAGTTGTAGCTCATATTTTTGTTGTTTTTCATACCATAATTCTATATTCAATCTCCATGCAATAGAAAACCTTAATTTATCCAGCAAGGAGGGATGATTGTCCCCAAGAGATTGTTGGAATACAGTTTAAATCCCGATGAGGTAGCAAAAAAGCTATCATTTAACTCTTCCTGAACAACCTGCGAACCTGGCCAACCAAGCACTAACCAATGCTGTGACCTCATTCGTCCCGCAATTTTAAAAGCCACTCATAAATATCAAAGATCCTGCACAAGAGGATTGAATAGACCCAAAGCGGTGAAGGTTGAACAACATCAGAAATCATTAAAAGATGCTGTAAACAAGCTGACCGAGAGGATCCCAAAAGCCCATGCAGCTAAGATTAGAGGTCCCAAGACAAGCAAAAAGAACCTGGCCTAAACTAACCTTTACTAAGATCCCTCCTGAGGCTCTCATCTCATTGAAAAAGCCAGAGGGAAACCAAGCTGCTGTGGCCAATCATAAGCAAAAACCTAGGGTCACTAAGAAAAAGCCAAATGAAGTCGCTAGGAATAAGTGTAAAGATCTAACTACAGCTAAGAAGCAACAAAATCAATCTGCTCAAGCTAAGCGTAAAGTTGTCAACAGTCTAGAGAGATTTACCGAGAAAAAGTCGAAAAAGTCTGGTATTACGATTCCGAAAAGAATTCCGAGTCCACAAAAGATGAAAGATGGACCAAATGCTCCAAACCCAAAGGAACGTCATTTCAAAGAAGCTGGAAGAATTCTCAGTGAAGTTCCGATCGCTCAAGATGGGAAGATTGAAGTGCAAGCTTGCACAGATGATAGATGTACCCTCATTTGTCACCCAAAATTGCGAGCACCAGTGGATCATTCCATCAGATATCAAGGTAGTGCTCAAGCCCCTGAAATTCAGTGTCCAACAATTCGAATGAAAAGATTGGATGCTATCAACCGATACGCTCACTGGATGCCAATTGCCCATGCCAATCGTGTGGCTGGCCTTAGAAATGCAGTTTTCTGATGTTTCACGATTCATGCCTATCAATTCCAACCTAAAATTTCATTTTCTTACCGCAATCAATTTCTTATCAACACTAACATAACTTTCGCATCATAAATCAAACAGTCTCATTATTTTCATTAATTTCATATCATTTCATATTACTCTGTAATCATTCACCTTCAACTCAATTCAATGGTGAGAATTATCAGTAATTTTTAATCATGGCGCCAAGAAACAGTGAGGGAAAGACAACCTTCGAGTAGCGAAATAAGCTTACAGATAATTGATTTAGTATGGGAATGGGAATTTCATGCCTTTTCTGCAACTCCTACATACTTTTCGTGCAAAAGCTTATGATTCACGAGTAGAAACAACATCTAAGTGAATTTTATGGTGATCAACTTTAAGTGCCATCACCTTCTTCTAGTATGAAATAGACACAATAGAGTTTTAAATTATTCCATCTTGTTTATTCAATCGTTGAAACTTTTTGCGAAGAGGGAAAACATTTTGGGAATCTAGTCATCGATATGATACTATAGTGTTGGTGCTCAGCAAAACTGTTTTCGTGGAACTAAAACAGAGTCAATCATGCTGTATCACCATACATCGCTCTGAACTTTTACTCCACGAGTGATCTTTTGTGTGATATAATGCATCTACATAGTGTACTATGGATGGTAAAGGTAACATGGGAAGATCAAGTCCAGAAATCTTCGCTAATCAAATACGTGAAGTAAAAGATTTTTGTAATGGTGCTGAAGACTATCTCAAAAGAGTAGTCAATATTATTTCTTCGAATTTGGAACCCTATCAGGTGGAGCTCCTTCAAAATGTTCAATCGCATCTCAACACGATCACAGATGCACTTAGTACATTGGAATCGATCTCATGGAGAGATTTTACATCATCACTGATGGTAAACTCTTCATTTGTGGTCACAAGCTCAACACAGCCAAAATTGGAAGCGAAAGCGTGTGTTAAATATTTTCCTCTATTTCAACATGGAAATCCAAGAGACCAGATAATACCGATGCCGATATACATGAGCTATCAAAAACCTCAGGACCAAAATGTAGTGTCCTCATCATCAAAGAAAATTCTCAATTATGAATATTGTAATTCATCGATGATGGAAAGATTTCACTCCGCTCACCATGGAGCACCTTTATAATAATGTTTACAAAGAGTATACTGAAATGAACGGTATTACCCTCCGCTCCAAAACCCTAATTAACGGAACCAAAATTTACTCCCATTCAGAATGGGAAGATCTATGCATAACCTTCATAGTTTATTTTGTATCATTCTTTTGAATAAAGATAACCTCATTGATATAGCCTAAACATTAACACAATGGTCTCATTGAAGGGGTTGAAGATGATAGCGAAATTCTCTAGTAGATTCATTGAGTCTATTTCGAGGGCAATGTACTCAACCCGAAAACTAAGAGGCAGCCGAAAACTATCCAAGCACTCTTGAGTAATAGGTCATGTAATCATAGGCATCGATGCATCGAGAGTGATCATCACCTTCGAAGATAAACCGTGTAGTTGATATTCTCAATCACTTGAAAAATGAGAAAAAAACTAGCTAAGGGGTTGATGAGCTCAACCTCTGTATCCTTTTTCGAACGAACCAAACTTGTCCCTCACAGAGCAGTTATCAAAAAATCCACTACAATTGCGAAAAACAAAGTAATACAAATAAACCGAAAAATCTTGTTTCTATCGTGCACTCATTATATTTGGATAGCCCTCGTCACAATTTTAGCAGGATAGCTTCAATTTTTCACTATATTGAGCTTAGTGAAGAGAAATACAAGAAAAATGCCAAGAACAATACTTCCAATGACTGACACCCAATCGTCCATCTCATTGCATTTGGTATTCTCATTCAAATTGGGTCAAAGAGCTGGATGTAAGAGTGTTTCTATAAAGAAAAAATCTCAATAATTTCTTGATTGTTCTCTCAGTGTTGCTGTTTCTTGGTATTTATATTCAAATGGAATGTCAAACTATCTCATAACACTGGATAGTAGAGTCATTGCTTAAACTGCTTTCATCCCAAAAAGAGTACCGTATTTTCGCGCTTTTAAGTCCTGCCTTTCACGGTGCTAATCTATAGCTTCCACTGTGGTGTCTTAAAAGCGCGAATATACGGTATATTCTTATTCAAACAACTCGATACTGTCTTCGCATTTTGATTTGAGCTTTTCAATCAATCCACACCAAAATCAGAGAACTTCAATAGCCATTTCAAATTCATCTTTATAACAGAAATACAATTGTTAAATTCACGTGCAATTCCATGCCTATGAATCTATGATCAAAATTTTTCTCATCCAAAATGGAAGAAATAAAACAACCTACAATTGCTAGTAAAATGTACAATCCTTGAGAGCCTCGATTGCGATTATTTAGACATTCCAACTAGTATCTCCAAGCTCATGTGTTTCCAATGTAATGATGGCAATATCCAAAGATTCATAATATCATAATAATAATGAGATGTCCAAGAAAATTTTTGCACAAATCGAAAGTTCGATTGTGAAGACTGCCAAGATGACATGGAATTCTCAAGATTATCCATGGAGCAGCTCAGTTAATATCATGGTTCTTATCTGTGAACCCTGTGAACGTTATTTTGGCTACCAGCTTCAAACTTATATCGATTAATTGTTGAGAGAAATGTTTTACCACCAAGTTTTGATAAATTTTAACCAGAATTCACGATGAAAAGGAACGATCCGTTTATAGAGAAATAGCCTAGGGAAAATCAATAGGACCAATGTGAATGGCCACTCGAGGTACTTAAATCTCCAAATGAAACCTACAATTTAGCCTCAAAATTGAATCTCTCGGTAAACAAATCTATTAGCTTCGGAACTTTCATAATCAGGATAGGATAGAATAGAAGAGTTGTTAGCTGATTCTCGAATCACAAAAAAACCTAAGTAACTTGGATCTCTACTTTATTGAGTGTAAAGAAGACTTCAATATTCGTTGTCTAAAATAAAAGTCATTCATAATTGTTAGCCAAGGTACGATAATTCCGTAGCGCACACGAATTTTCGAATAAGTTAGGATTAAAGAGCCTTATCGAGACTCTATCGATGTGGCTGCTCTATTTCTCAATATGAAATAATCTCAAGGTAATATTAAACTAGCGTTAGCATCATGAACTAGCCCCAATCAAGGACGACTCATGTATAAAGTACTTCCTCATCTAATCAAAAGCCTGGTAGTAAAAATTATGAAAATTGTGAAAATTCCAGAACTATCTCCGCTTTTGGTATGCTGACAGTTAACAGCCTCGCTTCACTCATATGAATAGAATGTAGAATGAATTCAAAGCAGTGATGGAAATCCTCATGGTGAATGTCTTCTATATTTCTGACTAACGTTGCCTCGTGATGATTTTCGTTGTTTCGAAGATCATTGACCAATTCGAACTGAACAGATTCAAATTTTATATTTAAGTTCAGGCTGTAAAATTCTACACCATCTTGTATACTCACCAGTTTTGACTAGGTCTGCCGAAAAATTGAATTTCTTCTACTCAACATCTGTTTTCTTATATTTTCTGTATATGGATTTAAAATCTCGCTTTTACAAGTTTGATACACCGTTATATTATTACGATAGAAATCAAGGGGTAACATGCCATTTTTGCAATAAACATATGTATTCGCTTCAGTTTTTGATGAACCGAGAGCATCAATGAACATTTATTTTTTAACGCTGTCATCTTTCTGGAGACAAAGAATCATTTCTTGTCTCGAATGGTACAAATGGTTGTTATATAAATTTTGAAAAAATTGATTCTCACCCGGAGCGATAAACTTGATTCAAAATCGGAATTAAAAAATAAAATAGTGTGCTAATCACGAAATTTTCCCAATCCATTAAGCAACAAAGCAAATTCTCCAAATAAACTGTATATGAAATCAGTAGAATCTCTGAAATTAATTAGAAGGTAAAGAAATCTTCCTTCTCAGTAATAAAGTGCTTAGTTGAATAAGGAAGAAAGTTCTAGTACCAGAAGAACCAGGAAGTGAGTGGAAAACTTTTATGACTTTTCGACTGACATCACTAGATTGTCAGATCATAACCCCCTCAAAATTCATCTTGAAGAGCTAACAGAGTCTCATTCATTTCAATGAGCATTTCAAAAGAAAGTCTCTATCAGTTTATTTCATCCATCATCATCCACTTTTTTGTAATTCTCTCAAAAATGAACAAATCTAGGTATGGTGGTGAATATGTGTGGTGTTTTGTCCCTGTTCACGATGAACTCTCCATATGCTATGACAAATCCGAGGAAAAAATTCCCATTTCGATGCTTCCACCAACAGTCTGACTTACGTTCTAACAAGATGATCGGTAATGAGCATCACTTCCTATGATTTTTTCAACCTCGTGCCTATTTACCTGAACCAGATTCTTAAAAACAGCTTAAGTCGCAAATTTCCATTTTCATTTTGATTCTTGGAGTACCAGTCAGCAATTCGTCAAGGATTATCCCATAATCACCGTTTCTCTGTCCTTCAAATTCTTTGAATCGAATTGGAAACTCGAATCAGAAATACTTCATCCTTCATATTTTTCGATTCGCACGCTCTAAGCTCCTAGAAAGAACGAATGTTCTATATCAAAATGAATATATTCGCAGAGGTCTCATGAAAATTGCCGTCAAATTTTGTTATATGCTACCAAAATCAATCAAAAATTCGTATTATAGATGAAAGAATAATATATTTAACCATTGTTCTCAAAAAAAACCTTCAAATAACCAAACCGTTTAGTACTCCTTGATACTTTCCTACCAAGTGCTGATTTCAAACAGCTTCCAATTAGTTCGAGGCTCACGAACACTTTTGATCCAATAAACAATCATCTTATACAACAATTCTCAGATAGTTTGATAGATAGGTAGAAAGAAAGAGAGAAAAAAAGAAAGAAAGAAAGAAAGAGAGAGAGAGAGAGAGAGAGAGAGAGTCAGTTAGTCGTGTGATCTAACATTAGATGGAAGATCTGGTCTAGTTGATGGCTACGTTCATCCTAGACTGATTGTGATGAAAGTCATTCAAGAGAGAAAATTAGAAGAATGATAGAGTAGTGAAGAAAGAATGTTGCACAAGAAATAACATTATTCTCTATGAAAAACTGATGTCTGATAATGATGATTATTCACTCACTTTCTATCTATCTCTCTTTCACTGGACCACTTCATCGTTAGTCTGCTTATAAGCTTGACGAGTAACCTTTATTTTGGGTCTCTGTATACTCTCAATGAATGTAAGCACACTACAAGCATTTGTATGTGTGTGTGAGTGAGTCAAGAAATAAAATATAGACCATGTATAAATGATCAGTCTCACGTAAGTGATGATGATGGCCAAGAAGATCATCATCATATTCATTCTTACGAGAACTCCGAGAGAGAAAGATAGACAGGGTAAGAGTGGAAGAGAATAGATGATAAAGAATTTTGGCAACTTATTATCAGTCTGCTAATGCAGAATGGTGAATATTTCAAAGCATCAAGAAATATGATGAGATGACAAAAGCTTATATAGTTGAATGTGTAAGGCATGAAAGATGTGGAAAAAAAGGCACATGCTGTTATCGAAGGCACATATATGTATAAATATAAACAATGAAAGATATTGTTCATCAAGCAAGGTCAAGAAATAGAATAAGAATAAGAAGTAAGTTGATGATAGAGAATATATCCCACGTATGTGGATAGATCAAGTAAGAGACAGAGAAAGATAAAGATAAAGATAGATAGATCAAGAGAATAAGAGAGAAAAAGATAAATGAACTTTACACTTCTTTGGTCAATTCCTTTTGGTATGCAATCGGTGATTGAAGAGCACGCAGAAAGTCCAATTGAGTTTCAAGTATGGCTTGTATATTGCGAACCCATTCATTGCGTTCTTCCATACAGTATGCTTGCACAACGAAAGCGAGTCCTTCTTGTTGGGGATCTTTTGATTTGAGAATAAATTTGAGCTCATCCGAATCGGGACTATTCTCTTGTAGAGACATTTTGTTCACTTGTAGATGATTCTTGTATATGTACATTGGATTTGAGAATTGTCCTTTTGAGCCGATAATTTCACTTAATATCAAAATTTGTTCAAATAGAAATACTTGTCTCTCTTTAAGCTTTATATTGGACACTAATTGATAAGTCAATGGCTGTTCACGAGTATCAGCTGCCATCAGAATACCTTGCATGAGTAATTTGCCTTGGGCGGTTATTTTACCATCAAAACCTTGTAATCGTGAAACATTCATCATATCATTCGCTATTTTGGGCACAATATGCATGATATGAACTGCACGCCGAAGATTGTCCAATTCTTCCGTTAAGCCAGCTTTCTCGGTATGCTTAAGTATATCATTTAGCAACAATTGATACTTCATTATACGTTGTATTGGCTTGATCAATAAATCGGGAAGCTGAAGTTTATGGCCCAACTTTTGTCTTACATCCTGGGGGGAAGAAGAAACATGAGAAAAAATTAGTCAGAATGCTTGGATAATCAATGATCTCAATTATAAGCCATAGTTTGGCTCCATGGTCCATCGATTGAGTGGGAAGAGATGGAGTAACAATAATTTATGGGCCAAACAAATCTACCTTCATCAGCAATGCTCATGTAGATAAGTATAATTGCTTGATAGATAAGATAAATTTACCCAAGATGGCGTACAAACTACATGTCTACCCTGGTTCATCATCAGAAGTTGTATTCAGACAAATAAATGTGAATCTGCATGTTCAGCTATCAAGATTTCCATAGGAAATGATTGAAGGTAGAGGCTGTCTCTCTCTCTCTCTCTCTCTCTCTCTCTCTCTCTCTCTCTCTCTCTCTCTCTTGTCTTTTGTTTTGTGGAATGAATTCATTTTGTATCACATGAACTTTTCCCTTATCCAGTCGACAGTTTTACTGTTACTCTCATATCAGCATGTATACACACATATTACACACAACTCGTTAGCATTTAGCATTCCTTTTTTCACCTCGAATATTATGTTCTTTCATAACATCAACATTGCAGAACTTTCTCTCTCTCTCTCTCTCTCTCTCTCTCTCTCTCTCTCTCTCTCTCTCTCTCTCTCTCTCTGGTCTCTTTCCCTTGCTTTTTCTTTCCCTCTCTTTCATTCACTCTCTTTTTCTCTTTTTTCTTCACTCCTTTCCCTGATATATTCATTCAACATTAGCTTTTATTCAATCTATTTCATCAAGCCTCTTTTTTGTGTGTGCCACAAAGTTTGCACAAGCGTATGATTTGCATGATCAAATCTGATTTTGGTTTATGAGCATCGTTGATCACCCGAAAAACAATGATGATGAAGATTATGATACTGCTGATGATGGTTATAATGATTTTCTCTCATTTCCGATTGATGATTAGCACAGCCCTCTTTCACTTTCTCTCTCTCTCTCTCTCTTTCTCTTTCTCTTTCTCTTTCACTCTAATAAAATGATAGATGGACGTGAAATATGATGCCTGAGGAAGTCTAATCAAGCACCTCTTTTTCTCTCTCTCTCCTCACCTTTATACACTAAGCTAATTTTTTGATGAATAGAAGAGAGGAACCAAAAGCACATAGAATTGAGAGCTACCTCATTCACCAATATACACCCCAGATAGTGATCATTTCATCAAAACTAATTCCTCATCACTCTCTACTGTTTAACTGGGTAACTAGGCATTCATCAGCATTCATCGAATGAGATTCCATTGCTTCACTTATCTTGTTTCTGGGTGCCTTTGGAATCATTCGAAAAAAATGCCAAGAGAAAATAGATCTATTTACAGAGCGCATGCTATTCTGATGTACAATTCGTGGGACATGTATGTGTGAGTACTTTGGCTCATTTTATTCAATGATTTGAGAGTGTGATGCAATGACCAGAATGAAGATAATCATGGTGATCACATGATTCTATCTGACCCTAAAAAGTACCGGGCTACATGTTGAGTAATTCTTTGATACACATATTCACTCAAATATATCCAGCTGAATTCATACAGATAGAGAGGCTTTCACACTATTTGCTCACAGGGCTTGTCAGTGGGCTTTAATCATACACACTTACACCGTAAACTATTTTGGTATGATTTGAGGTGAAAATTATGCTTCCATGAACACGATAATGATAGCTTATCAGTCCCTAATTTGTATAATGTATTAATAAATGAATCGCCACCATAACTCACCTCAAAATATGTGTCCAAATATTCGGACACAATGTATTCCGATTTGGACTTATTTTGACAGTATACCACATACATATTCAATCGTCTCTCATATCTTTTGAACAGTAGGCCAAGTCTGTTCGGTTCTTCCAGACATTTGATTAGTTCGTTGAGAAAAAAGCTGTGGAAAAGAGTGAAAAATAAAACTCATGAAATTTATGAAGATGATAAAAATTACAGAGAAAAAAGGAGTGAAAAGAGAAAGAGGAAAACTTGTGTGTGTATGTATGTGTAAAATATATTTGAATAAAGTATGCAAACAGTGTGTGTTTATCAGCAAAATATTCACAAACTGGGAATTCAACATCATCAACCAAGTGGAATGTGTGTGTAAGTTGAGAGAGAGAGAGAGAGAGAGAGAGAGAGAGAGAGAGAAAAGAAGAGCAAATAAGCCAATATCACGAAAACTCACCTCAAAATGTCGTATAGTCAATCAGTGAGTGATTGAGAAAGAGAGAACGAGAGCAACAACAAAAAATGATAAAGATGGAAAGATGAAAAATTCTCACTTCCAAGTCTATGATTATCACCGTAAGCAACTTATCAACTCATCTTAGGTGTGTATCTAGTGAGGAATGAGGAATACTGAGAAAATAAATCTGTGATCTTCCAGAGATGACATTCGACAGCATCACATCTTCAGTAAAACCTTAGCTAGCTCAATATTCCCTAATCATGTACACGAGACTGAATATTTTTACTACTTCTTTTCTTCACACTATCTATGTAAGATATTACAAGAGAGAGCGAGCGAGGGAGAAAGAGAGAGAGAGAGAGAGAGAGAGAGAAAATAGCGATAATAGTGCGAAGATCATAAACTGATAAGATTTGAAAAGTAATGAAAAACTTTCAATCAATAAAGGGGAGCAATTTTAGCCTAGACGATCGAGTCATTCTACTTTTTTTCTTATTACACATAAGTGAAAAAATGTTCCTGTCTAGTTGAAATGCTCTCTGTTCTCCCAGAGACAGAATGGCTCAATAAAAATAAGATTGTCTGTGTAAACTTTTCCTCACTCCCTTCTTTCCACTCTCTTCTTTTCATAGCAATCTTTTATATCGCTGGGTAATGCGCTTACTTTTCACCATATTACTTTTTATAACCAGGCATTATTATCACAGTTTATGCTTGGAAAAATTTAATCCAAAAGACAGTACACTACTGTACTTAAAGCATCAATTATATCGGATTGTCTTCTTTTTAAGCTTTTCTATTTATCCTTTCTCTCTCTTCATCTCCTCATATTTCTCATTCTCTTTGGAAACTATCCATTGATAATCCTTTTTGGATGTGCTTAACTTGCTCTCCTCTATTATCGAAATCTTTTTCTCTCAGTACTTGATAGCCGATTCTTTTTCATGATGCTTTTTATAGCCTGAAAACAATCGATTCTGTTTTCACCTGTGTGAAAAAGGTGAAACAAAATGATATCACGCATCGTATAATATTGTTTCAACAATATGTAGATGTATGTGTGTGTGTGTTTATAAATATACACATACTGACTTGTTTTTTTTCGTATATTCATGCTAGTTTGATTTCCATCTGTTTTCGGACATAAAATAGATACTTATCGTATTTCTTATAAATTCAATGTGTTCTTTTTTTACTTTCTTTTCAGGGGTTTTTCTCAAGAATATGTATATATGCCAGTAAAATATCTGGGAAAATATGCCTGTTGTTCATATGAGAGTCTCGAAAAAAATTATTCTCATCCAGGGATAAACTGGGCATACACTTACATACATATATATTTCCCTCTCTCTCTCCTTTTTGCTCAATCCAGCTATCAACTGATAATGGAACAATTCATAGAGTTCTGGACTCCATTTCTCGGTAGATAAAATTCAAAATAAACCATACCAGAAACCTTTCTCTCTCTCTCTCTCTTGGTGTGTTTATGATGGTGAAAAGGGAATCGATTGGTGAATTGGTTGATGCAAGAATTATGTGTGTTCGTGAAAGAGAAAGAGTGAAAGTAAGAAAAAAATTGGGAAATGAAAAGAAAAAAAAAAGGAATCGAAGTTGAGCTTGAAATGATAATGAAAATGGTTTTCATACACACACATACAGGCACACAAAAGAGGTTGTGGAATATAGAGATAGGAGTAGAATTTATTCCCAACCGCTAGCAGAAGATTCATTGTGATTTACCGATAAAATCAATCATTCACATTATATTTATATGAAATACTCTCTTTCTCTATTCGACAGTAGAATGAAGATAAGAGCCCGGTAAAGATGATTCAAGTTGCATCAATACGATCTGTATTGGAATAAGCAATCAATATGAGTACACACACACATGCACATACACACACAATAAATATATTGAGGACAGATGCCCTTTTCCAATCAGCTTGCATGAATACACTAGTGAACCAATACTCAGATGGAATGATAATGATTTTCACTCTTCTTTCTCTCTCTCTCTCTCTCTCTTGATTTTCTCTCTTCCTCCTCTCTCTCGCCCACTCAATTTTTGTATTCCTTTCACGATGAATATTTGCTGGCAAAATGGCTACTCAGATTGTTTTGTTCCATTGTTGGGACCTCTTTTTTTCTTTTATTTTCACCTTTTGATCTACTCCACAGTCCACTCAATTGTTGGACTAGTAAATTCTGTGCTTCAAAAATATTCAAAGAGAAAGAGAGGAAAAGAGAGAGAGAGAAGACTCAAATTGTTAAAGAATAAAAGGGAGGAGAGAGAAACTTTTGCGACTGAGCATTTGATTCAAGTGAATTTTCATGATGCTCTGACAAAATGGAGAGGAAATTGAGAGAGAGAGAGAGAGAGAAAGTATTCCATGGAGTTCATGTGAATACACATGAGAAAAAGTGGAGAGATAGAGAGAATGGAAAATCAGGGAAAGCTTTTTTCTCCAGATTCTCTCAATTCTAGATTGTAGGTATATTTACAGACACACACACACATATACAAAAGTTCAACTAATCTTTTGATCTTCCTCTATTGCTCCAATTTTGAAGAAAATCTTAGTCTCTGTATTCTTGCTCTTTTCCCATCCTTCTCCTTCACTTGTCTCAGATCCATAAAGCAATGTTTAACTCAATTTAATGACATATGAGCCCAAATTGGTTGGAGAGAGAGAGACATGATCATTTAGATGGAGTAAAAGGTATGGCTCAAGTTAAACATGCTTCTCGAGATACAACTTAGATACACACATCACTTACACACGCATAATGGTAAATTGAACGAGAAGGGATCACAAAATTTTTCAATCAACCCAACCAGAAGAAGTGGATGATAATTTGGCAAAATTTACCCTCAAAATGAAAGCTCCTGCATTGCCACACTTTTACATACACACGTACTCGGCAATTATCGGTGGCATATTATTTTAAGACATCTAATTAATATCGTCAGGTTGAGAGGAGAAACTTTCACTTTTTCTCTCTTCTTCTCTTTCTCTGTAACCTTTTCGAGCTACCCATCAAGTACATGCCTGATTTCAACATGTATGCTCAAATTTATTTTCGTAAATGATTAGATAGAATGGAAAAGCGGAAAAAAAAGTTGAACAGCACACAGATTGAATCTGATAGAATCAGTTGAGTGACACTCGAAACAAGAAGAAAGAAAGAAAGAGAGAGAGAGAGAGAGAGAGAGAGAGGGGATTCCAAAAGACCTGGAAGAAGATTCGAAAAGAGTGAACAATATTAGACAAAGCAATTGCATCAATCATGATTATGCCAGCAACAATTAGAGAAAAAAAGAGGACAAAAAGGATGAAGAGAGATAGATGATTGTTTGGGATGCTTAGAATATTGCTTGTCGATCATTGAAGAGTTATTATGTAATCCTATATTTTGGAATAACCTTTGGCTTATGTACAAATGGAGTTTGAATGAGAAAGAAAGAGAGAGTGAAAAAAACGAGGTATACCATGGAAAGTGTGTTGCTTCAGCTCTATCATGTTCAATGCAACTTATATTCCCATAGAATATCACATATGTAGGATGGCTTTTACTTTGGAATTATACACCAAGTGATCTTTCGTGATCAAGAAGAGTATCGATCCACATTTCCCAATTGATACTTTCTATTGACAGAGGTTTTTGCTTGTTTCTCTCATAAGGAATTGATGCCTCAACACGAAAGAAGGTTCCATTGAATGGTCAATACTTCGGCTATTAAGGTAAAGAAACCTATTTCATCGGATAATCTTATCTAATGACAAAGTTTCTCTTCTCTCGATCCCACGAATCAGTTGAGAAGAATTGAGTTTCTTTATGGGTAAATTGAAATGAATTCACAGCAGTGTGAGCAAATGAAATAAAGTATCACATCAAGATGGATGGCCGAGTATTCTCAATTCCCTGAAATAAATGGTTTTGAAATCTTATAAACTACTAATTCATCACCAAATCATGATCATTGTCCTTCTCAACTGCTATCAATTCGATTCTAGGTATGCTCAAGGCAGTTCTTGTCACCTTTTCAATCTCTTCCCATTGAGAAAAGGAGCTTATTCCACATGGAGAGCTAGAAATTCTGGCGATACTTCCACAATCGATCTTATGTATAAGATCCAAATATTTACCCTCATCAGAAGTGAAACAAAGTACAGTAGCGATTAGGGAAGAGCCCAGCAATCAATGTATTAGCTGACCGATACACATAAAATGGATCGATTTTATCTGATTTCATTGCAAATGTCATGCTGATGTTATAAATGAATTCTTACTGTGTGTGAAAAAGAGTCCAGCTTGAGAGAGAGAGAACAGAAGAGCCTCCAATTTTGACACTGAATCGCTCTTTTCCATGAGTGTTCTGAGAGGCTGGGAAAAGTATTCGAAAAGAAAGTATTCCAGAGATGACCAAGCTGACTCCATAGGATTCCAGGAGTCTATTTTGAGATGTTTAATCAAATCGATCGATCGAGGAGAAGAGCGAAGAGATTCTCTCTCTCTCTCTCTCTCTCTCTCTCTCTCTCTCTCTCTCTCTCTCTCTGGCTCACTTGATGATTATACGTTTGATTCTAGTGAACTTTATCAACATTGCAACTCGCACAAGTTTCCATGTAAACCGATCAATTCTTCTTCTCAACATGACTTTTTTCAGCATTTTTTTCTTTTTCCTCTCTCTCTCTCTCTCTCTCTCTCTCTCTCTCTCTCTCTCTCTCTCTCTCTCTCTCTCTTTCTTTCTCTCTTGCTTATTTTCTCTCTTGCTTATTTTCTCTCGCTTTGCCTTCTTGTACTTTCTCTCTCTCTCTCTTCACTTTCAATTCAACCATTGAGTATACACTTTGTCAAAAATCTCTGTTGACACTTACTCTTATTGAATTGAGGAGAAGTGAAAAAAGTATACTACACACCGATACAGATACACACACACATAGAAATACACTTGCAATTGATCATGAAGCAATATGGACCAATGATTCAATATCAACTAGACAGATTGTTAACGAATTTTTTTCCTTCTACCTCCTCTTTGGCCACACCACTTTTATCTACACTTACTTTATTCCCTTCAATGAACCATGATTCCTGTGTGTTTGAGCTATGATCAACAGGAACTTTCTCTCTGACATCATTTGAGTGCTGAACTTTTTCTTTCCTTTCGAATTGTAGCAGACAAAATATACACAGCAGATACCCAGATGTGGCAAGCTAAGCTTCTCTGTCAATTCTAAGAGAATTCGAGATTTTATGATCTTAAATCACGTTCCAAAGCAAAAGAATCTTCTCCATGAGAAAAAGTATCATTCAAAAGATATTGTAGTCATTTCATGATCGCACGAAAGGGTCAAAAGTATGAAAGTCAAGCTGACCAATATTGATATTTTTCTCATGAAAAGTTCTTTGTATGATATGTAGCTGAACTTTGGGATCATTACATCAGCTGAATAGAAATTTTTCTCCTTCAAAAAGGGTGTTGGCACCGCTGAGAATGATTTGACTCAATAATACGTGTACCAAACGTTTCTTTCACACCTAGACAGGGAAAGAATGAATAGGAAAGACTCCAGACATATCTAATTGCTTCTGTTTCTTTTTATTGTCTTTTAAAGATCACTGATCATTATTCTTACTTGAAATCAATAAGAGTTGAAATCAATTATACAATAGATGAAATAAAAACAGTCTCAATGAGATCATTGTACTGATATTTCATTTGTTTTCCTGTGTCTCGAAAATTGTTACCCTCATTCAACAAATATGATAATGATTTTTCTCTTAATACTATACTATACTCAATGTCTAAAATGATACTGATGATGTTTATAATCGTTTTTCACTTCTTTTCTCTCTCTCTCTGCCCATGGAGAAATAGTGTGAAGAGAATACATACAGAGAAGGAGAGAGTTCTGCTATTCTATTGAGTAACTATCTATTCACCGGAATGACGTACACTGTTGACGATATTGGTAACGGTAATGGTGCTTCTGGATGATAGTAATTTACTCCCTTAACGATTCCAGGTTTTATCCATAGTCTCTCATTGCCATCCAGTAAACACTTTGGGCAACATATTTGGGCTCTAGTATGTGACGTGTCTGGCTCACAATCATCGATATGTTATGTGTGTTCAATCATCGATACAGACTCATACATACATACATGGCGAGAAAGAGAAAAAGAAAGAGAAAAACAGAGGAAAGAGATAACTGAGATCATGATTGCTGATGCTGGGAGGAGAGAGAGAGAGAATAATGAAACGAGAAGAATTTGTTTATCGTTCATTGAATAATGTTGATAATCTAGTTTGACCTGAAATTGGAACATTAATAGCTACCATGTAACCATTTTCGCCATTGGATAAAAATAAAAGTCGATTCCCAATAATAATGCATCTCGAACATGTTTCCATCTTTTTCCTTTTTTCCTCTCTTCCTATTTTTCTTTCTCTCTCTCTCTCTCTAAACATCTATCTCACTCATTCACCATCTTCTCCAGCATCCGCATCATACTTGGTGAATACATGTATGTGCATGTGAGAAAGTCAGACTATAATCAGTAATAGGCTTACAAGAGGGTGAATTGAATAGTGTATGAGAACGAATGTGGTACCCAAAATAGATTTCCACATAAATGAGTAAACAAGCTGAAAAATGGCGAAAGAGAAAGAGAAAGAAAGAGAGGAAAAAACATTTTGCAAAGATGCTCAGCCTTTTACGAATTTTTATCAACTACCATCAAAATGATGATCATGAAAGTAATCGGAAGGGTATTGATGGGTTTTGCTATGTTTTCATATTCGATTTGCAATTCATTGACTTTTCATCTCTTTCCTCTCTCTCTCTCTTTCTCTTTTCGCAGACGAATCTATGTAAGTTTACACTTGCTCTTGCTGACACACTTATATGATGTTCGAGGTTATATTTTTCTCTTCCACTTTCCATAGCATTTTCCAGGAAGCTATAAATTCATGAGCACTGATGAGTGGGAGTAAAAAGAGAGAAAGAAAGAAAGAGAGAGAGAGAGTAACTAAGATAAAGATAATCTGAGAGTCATTAGCTGGAGGAATGTGTGTATATATATTTATATCGAAATGAATTGGTATTGATGATAATCCCCCTGAACAATGAATCCGTATTGATGGACTTTTCCCTCTGGTTTATTGTGATTCAAATCTTTCATATTTTCTCCTCATCACCCAACTCTTTCCTTCCCCCATTAACCCATGGCAACTATCCAGAAACCTAGACCCTGATATCTATGTGTCTATGTGTACATATACGATGCCCCTGTTTTTCCTCAATATACTCCATTTACTCTCTCTTCCATCACAAAGTTTGTATGATTCAAATTATGATGCCTGTCAGTTAAGTCTATCTCTCTTATATACTCAGAAGCGAGTCCTCAATGTCAGTGGTAAAGCATTCTCATCTCAAAAGTAATGCATTCATCAATTCTATTTTCACAGCTCATGAGATATTCCAATGGCTTTTCCATCACAATGTCCCTTTCATTACAGCTCAACTCATCTTCCAATGGGGAGATGTTCTCATTATAATCGAGAGTTGATGCATAAAATCCCAGTGGCAAGTGAACAGAGAGAAAGAGAGAGAGAGAGAGAGAGAGAGAGAGAGAGAGAGAGAGAGAGAGAGAGAGAGAGAGA
>QZCP01000359.1:20829-32890 GCA_003956705.1 Brevipalpus yothersi
TCTCTCTCTCTCTCTCTCTCTCTCTCTCTCTCTCTCTCTCTCTCTCTCTCTCTCTCTTTCGGTCTGCTTATTTTTGATAATCTTGAATCACTTATTGTGTTAATGAGTAGTGTTCAAACAAGTGAGTATCATTGTAACGGAAATCACTCTCAGGCAATGTGATAGAATGGTGCTGATGGAGCCGTTTTCTAGAAATTGGATGTTTCCAGGACCACGACTATTTTCATTCTTATCCCACGATTGAGTTCCAAGCTCGTTTTTAGAAAAATTAAAATCCAAAATGTGTGCTCGAATGGTTTTCATTGTCAACCAATCATTATTGGTGTGAAAGCTCAGAAAACAGCATAAAACTTATACTTAACTGATACCCACCAATTCTTGTGTTGCTTCAAATTTTCATTAGTGAATTTTGTCCTAGATGCATCCTAAATAATCAATTATTAATAATCATCAATGTTGAAGTGAGCTTTCATGACAAGCTCATATCATTAAGAAAGGTTCATCTGCCTTGGGCCTATTTTCGGAATTGCAAAGATTAGGGGATGAGAAATGTTATCAAAATGAATTTAAAAGCTCAACCCTGAAGAGCCGCGAAACCGTCATGAAATTGTTTTAATTAGATTAATGACTTTTTCGTCAAGATGTGCATTATTCTCATGGAAAAAAGTAGATGTAGACCTATACTACATTCAGCAACAGTACTAGTAAGCGTTTGGTGGAAGAGAAATTGCGGTGTTCAATGAAAGCTTGTACTCAAATATTCTGTTGATCATATTCAAAGACATAGTTTCATTTGTCTGTTAAGATTAATTCAATGTTAAGGATGATTGTTTCGTGCTATAAGCTATTTTCTGGACGAATCTTTAGTTTTCTCGACCAACTGTTGATCCCGTTCCGACGATATGTGTACTGGGTAAATATTCCTTCGCCATGATAGAACTGTATTCTGTTCGAAATTTACTACATAAGGTTAATAGAGTGGTTTTGATCCACTTGAAAATGTATAAATCGTCTAAACTCGCCTATGAACATCCCACCATTCGTGACATTATTTGAGGTAATAGTCATGGTAGAGAGGTTATTACAGTCTCCCCTCATTCTCGTCCCTACTCATTTTTTCTATTTTCCCAGACTCGGTTCACTCCCTGAATGAATTAAGATGTTCATTGTATCATAGAATTTAATATTCGGAAATTCGAAGACGACGAGTTCGTAAAGGTGAAATCAATCTGTACAAAAAATATGCTACACCTATGGATCCTTCATCAATAGCATGAAACCATTTACGACACAGCTGAGAAAGGCGAGGACAAGTAGGATGAGCTCAACAATTACAATAATGTCCAGATAAATGATGAAAAGACATGTCGAATTGGTGTGATTTTCACACTGCGTGTTGAACTTCTCGAGGATAACTTGACTGTATGTGCTGATAGAAGTAGCTGTTCCGATCACTACAATTTTTGTCAGTTTCTACATCCAAACAGTGTTCGAATACAGCAGAATAGCAGCAATCGAAAACTCTTCGATCTTATTTTTTTCTGCCAGTTTGATTTTCTACCTTATCAGCGAGGTCTAAACGTTCTCGATGTTTGCCGTAATATTTACCATCAGCAGAACGCAAACTCTTGTCACATGAACTAGAGTCACAACTGGAATTGTTTGGAATGGAAAGTGAATAGTACGATGATGAACATCATGTTTATATGGAAAAAGTGATTTCAGTAGACGAAGATGAAACAAGCAGGTCGATTTAATAAATTTTTAATAATTTAATAATTCTTAGGACGTCAAACTGTCGTCAGCACAATGGAAAACTGTAGGAAAGTATCAAAAGATTGCATTGTACTTAATGATTTCCAGTGTTCTCTAAACCATCACAAAACCCTCTCTCAAGGAATGGCAGATTTTAGCATTGAAATTCTTCATAAGGATCCACTTTTTTTGGGACATCCTCATCTTTATTTTTGCAACTTTTTCTTTCTCTATTTGTCCCTCTTTCGCAATACTCATCACTTAATCGAATTCAATTTAATTTCAATTTTTGAAAATTGTTTTACTCAATTTAAAAACAGCGTTCCCTGTGGTAATTTGCTGGAACGTCTATTATGGTTGATCAAGAGATAATTCGTTGTTTCAAGCGAGATCTTCAGTATTTTAGACAGCATTATTATGGCCATTTTTTCTGCTAATCAGAATAAAATAACTATGTGATTAGAGCATCTTATCCTGTTTTGATGAGGCTAACATACGTTCCACTCTATGTGAGAGTTAATTTATTGAGTACACCGTAGAAAATGATCAGGCTGAACATTTTTCTCATACTAACTCCTTGCTACCTGGGCTCGAATATTTACTTCAGCAGCAATATTTTGCTTTCAATTTATCGATGGTCTAGCCACGTCTTATTTGATATCACTGTGAGTTCTGAATCGTTTTCTCACCAGATAGCACTTTCAGAAACCTAATCATATAAATTTTCAAATTAATACTGAAAATTTCGTCCACATGATGGAACACCACAAAACTGCTATTTAACCCTTCTTTATGAACATTGGTTAACGATTGCCCATAACTTTTGATTGGATATTAACTTGGAGAGTTTGAAAGGTCTTGTCTGCTTCAGTTTTGATGATCCAACCGGAAGATCATATAACATGGACTCTATGTTACAATCACAAGAGTTGAGATCACCATGTTCAAGAGAGAGAGAATATAAGTTGATAGAGCCGGTGGGAAAATTTATCAATAAATTTCCAAACCCTAACAATTTACACTGAGAGCACCTTACATGATGGAAAACTTCATCTCGATTTTTCCACTCCAGTTGAACATTACCGATACATAAACAGTCTAGCTAACAAATCAGAACCCTTTCAATCGATTGTTTGTGTAGGACTCATCAAGTTAGAACTAGTTAAACAGTAATAATCAGCTTTTGTAATTTTATCTGGTAGAAATTTGAATTAATTCCGCATGAAGATTTTCATTGAATATCAGAGTAATGATATCAAATCACTTTTTTGCATACATCTCTCTCTCTCTCTCTCTCTCTCTCTCTCTCTCTCTCTCTCTCTCTCTCTCTCTCTCAATACAGTCAATCTAGACATTTTAGGTGAGATTCTTGGAAAGAAAATTATACTTTTGGATCTCAGCTTGGTGAATACAAAATATAAGGTTGTCTGGTAAGTTCGTGCATTTGGCATGAAAAAATTTTCGGATCTTGATGATTTTCACAGGAATGTAGGGTCATCGATACCATATTCAAATAGAACTCGGAAAAAGCAAATCAAAATTCACATCGAATTAGAACACAAGTTCGATGTGTAGGAAGTGGGCTGAAACCATAGGAGAAAAAATTTTCGAATTTTTCGCTAGTTTTTAATCTGAGGAGAAAAAAATATTCCTCGAATTTAAAAATTTGAAACCTTTTGCACCGAGAAGATCATTTTTTCTAGATCTTTCAGGTATCAAAAATTTCCCTGAAAGTCAGAAACTAAGAGTTCTAGCTGAGGTCGATTGATGACTGTACGCTTTTCTCGTTGGAAAAGATTGCTCAAACATTTCAATACTTAGAACTTTCGAGTCCTATCGAATTTTTTGGAACTGATTTTTGCAAAACCCTTGGCCACATTAGTCGAAGACATATTGATTTTTTATTAGGGTCTAAATCATAACTTTTCCTCATAACAAGCTCCAAAATTATTTGAGTACCTCACAGATTTTTGCGTGAAAAATCGAACTTGCTGCCTCCTCAAGTTCTAAGGCTATAACTTGCAGAAAAGCCAGAAATTCTCTCGATTTTTGCTAAAACTTCCTCTAATCAGTTCTGTTGAGGATAATTCTACAGAAAGTGCATGAAAAAAATCGTTTATCAAAAAGTTAGGCCATTTAGAACCAAAAAGGTCTCGTTTTTTTCAAAAAAGACAAAAAAGGTTCTAAATGGACGGTTTTTGGACCTGGAGACTGGAATTTCCTAACAAATACTTCTGAACTACAAAATGTTCCAAAAATTCAAGAAAAAAAGTTCTATCCTCACTCTAAGACACCAAATGCACGAACTTACCAGACAACCTGATAAGAGAGAATAGAGAGAGAAGGAGACATGGAAAATCAATGGGCTGAAAGAGGAAGCTGATATAGAAAGTGCAAATTCGATGAAAGAATAATGAGAAAAAATGAGGCACTCATAGTGCATAAGCGCTCAAAATATGCAATTCCATCTGATCTACCGATTCATATGATCACCCATGAATCAACATTGGGAGTTATTAATATGCTACGAATGAGGATCAGAAATTACTGATGTGAGAAAGAGGCTTGATATAGAGGGCTAACAAACATTTGCTCACCGGATCTCTGTTTCCTCCCTGTCAGAACTTTTGTTGTTAATAGGCATGATCTGATGATGAAATGGAAAATCGTTTCAATATCAGGGAGATATTCTCTGGTATACTCTATACTCCAGCACCATCATGGTGAAACATTCCCGCAGTCCTTTTCCAATGGTATCGAAAATCATCCGAATTGATTTCTAAAACAAGCACACTAGTACATTCATGCTTAATATTTGTCACAGTTACTTCACCATCATTATCTATAGATAGGTGCCTAGCATTTCCTTCTTTGATCAGGAAATGTGACTCCAGTCTCTACTCGTCAGTTTCTTTATGAATTTCGGTTCTCTCGATTGGAGAAGATCTTGATTCGAATTTTTATTCGTCCTCTATTAAATTCTATCTGAGCTCAGTCCTATTCTTAAGACAGGTTGATTATGATACATATTCTTTTTTTGCGATGGAACAGGATTCAACACTAACAAGCGGACAAAATGGTTTCGATCAACTTGGAAGTGTATAAATCGTTTGAACTTGCTAATGAACATTACACTACTGTGACATTAATTATATTAATTAATGCACCGAACCTACCGGTGTTGGTCTTAATCAACTGTATATTAGGGTTAATTCGGATCACGGTCTCTCCCTCATTCTCTTTCCTTCTCATCTTTATGTGTTTGTGTCCCACATTCGTTCCACTCTTATGGATTAAAGCGATTAACCTATCATAGAACAGAGTCATTGCACAATTTTGTTAGATTCTTCAATTGTAAAATAAATCTCCGACAAAATATGGCCCAAATGTGGGTCCTTTATTGACGCCAGGGAAAGCTCACAACACAGCTTAGAGTGGTAAGAGCGAGTAGGAGGAGTCCAAAAATTACGATTGCGATTAATTATCAATTATTATTCAATAATAATTCATTTTCAATTAGAAAGACAGGTCAATGTAAGAGTGATTTCCACACTTGCTGTTGAGTGTCTGGAGAGGTTCATTCCAATGCACTATTTGGAGAAGAATACAAGTGTAATTCTTACACCTTCTGTCAGTTTCCACATCCAAACAGCCTAGGAATTCATCATAATAGCAACAATTCAAAGCTGTCCGATCACTTTTATCTTTACAAATTTGATTTTCTGCCTTATTAGCGTGGCCTAATCGCTCTTTAAGTTTGGGTTCACATTTATTAATAGCATCAGGTAAGGTGAAGTCGCAAAAAGGGAATTCAGAATTGTTAGGTATTAAGCCATATTTTGAGCCAATTGATGCCGAAGTGACTCCGAAACTGATGAATAGTACGATGATGAACTTCATTTATAGGCTTTTATGAAAGAGATGACTCTAGAGAACAGATATGGGATACTGGAACGAAGAGTAAATCATCAGGTTAATCCCTAATAAATTGATCGATTGTGGAGAATCAAACAAAGGATTGAAAGTAATCCAATAAGGAGGCTGTCCCAACTTGACTTCACATACACAACCAAATGATAGAAAGAGGTACACAAATCCATTGGACACACATTGCTATTCACCTTCATAAAAAATCTGTTCAAATGATTGTCATCATAATCATGAGAAACTTACCTTAGATCAGTACAAAAAAACAGCAAAAACAAAATTTGAATCCCTTCCAGTTCGAACTATTCTCAATTTGTGAATCACAATTAGGAAAAGAAAAAGAGAGAGAATCAAAGGTAAAGAGAGAAGATGAAAGAGGGAGAGAGAAAATGTCTTCCCTTCTCACATGCCTCATTATTTTATCAAATATGGAATGGAAAAGAGAGGAAGGTTAAAATTTTTTATTGAAAAATTTTCTCTTTCTCTCTTCTATCAATGAAATCAGTGAACAGGTAAAGAAAAAAATTGTAGAGTCTAGTAACGTCAGTAAATCTTGATTTTTTTCACGATCATATTACGATTACGACCATAAGCGCTCAAGATATGCAATTCCATCTGATCTACCGATTCATATGATCACTCCTGAATCAACATTGGGAGTTATTAATATGCTACGAATGAGGATCAGAAATTACTGATGGGAGGAAGAGGCTTGATACAGAGGGCTAACAAACATTTGCTCACCGGATCTCTGTTTCCTCCCTGTCAGAACTTTTGTTGTCAATAGGCATGATCTGATGATGAAATCGAGAATCGTTCCAATAACAGGGAGAAGAATTCTGGTTTCGGGACATCATGGTGAAAAAACAGAATTTCTTCCTAATCTGATCCAAAATCATTCAAATTGATTCCTATATCAATTGCACTGTACATCCATGTTCAATATACAACTTGGGAATGTATAAATTGTTTAAACCCACTAATGAACATAACATTAATTGTGATATCAATTTTATCAATTACAGCAGCTACCTGTGTTAGTCTTAATCCACTGTCTATTGGGGTTAATTCGGATTACAGTCTCTCCCTCATTCTATTTCCTCCCTATCCATGTGTGCTTGTGACCCACACCCGTTTCTTTCATGGATTAAAGCGATTAACACATCATATAATACAGTCTTGTTAGATTCTTTATTTGTGGAATCAATCTCTGACAATATATGACCCAAATGTGGACCCTTTATCGATGCCGAGAAAAGCTCACAACACAGTTTAGAGCGGTGAGAGCGAATAGGATAAGATCAGCAATTACGATTACAATTGATTATCAATTAATCAATAATTCAAATAGATGATAGGAAGACATGTTAGATGTAAGAGTAATCTTCACACTTGCTGTGAAGTGTCTTGATGAGATCATTGCTTAAGCTGAGAAGATTAGCAGTTAGATTCTTACAACTTTTGCCAGTTTCCAAACAGCCTAGGAATTCAGCATAATAGCAGCAATTCGAAGCTGTTCGATCAACTTTATCTTCACAAATTTGCCTTATCAGCTGGGCTTTTCAAGTTTGGAGTTGCATTCATTAGTAAATTGATAAGGTCGATTGTTAAATATCAAGCAAAGGATTGAAAGTAATCTGATAAAAAAGCGAGTCTATCCCAACTTAACTTCACATACACAACCAAGTGGTAGAAACACGCACACGAATTCATTGGACAAATATTTTAATTTACTTCCATGAAACACCTGTTCAACTGATTATCATCATGAGCAATTTTTCATTGCAAATGTATCCACTTCGATCGAAAGAAAGAAGATGTGTAGCATACATGAATTAGGTAAATTCTGGAACTCAGCCAGCTACAGGTCATGCTGATCATATTGCTGATGGCTGGTTTGCCCCATTATGTTATCAAATAGGCCATGGAGAAGAAAAGGAGATTACAATTCCTTTATTGAATATATCAAATTGATTTCTGAAGCAAGCACACTGGTACATGATTAATATGTGTCACAGTTACCTCACCATCATTATCTATAGATGCTTAGCATTCTCTTCTTTGATCAGAAAATGTGACTCCAGTCTCTACTCGTGTTAGTCTTAATCCACTGTGTATTAGGGTTTATTCGGATTACAGTCTCTCCCTCATTCTCTTTTCTTCCTATCTATGTGTGTTTATGTCCCACATTCGTTCCACTCTCATGGTATAAAGCGATTAACCTATCATAGAACAGAGTCATTGCACAATTTTGTTAGATTCTTCAATTGTAAAATCAATCTCCGACAAAATATGGCCCAAATGGGGACCCTTTATTGACGCCAGGGAAAGCTCACAACACAGCTTAGAGTGGTGAGAGCGAGTAGGAGGAGTCCAAAAATTACGATTGCGATTAATTATCAATTATTATTCAATAATAATTCATTTTCGAATAGAAAGACAGGTTAGATGTAAGAGTGATTTCCACACTTGCTGTCGAGTGTTTTGATGGATTCATAGAGATTGAGAAGACCAGCAGTATAATTCTTACACTTTTTGTCAATTTCCACATCCAAACAGCCTAGGAATTCAGCATAATAGCAGCAATTCAAAGCTGTTCGATCACTTTTATCTTTACAAATTTGATTTTCTGCCTTATTAGTGTAGCCTAATCGCTCTTCAAGTTTGGGTTTACATTTATTATCAAAAGCATCAAAAAAAGTGTCGATGCAAAAACCGGATCCAGGTTTGAAGCCGTAGTATGGTGCCGAAGTGACTCCGAAACTGATGGATAGTACGATGATGAACTTCATTTATAGGCTTTAATGAAAGAGATGCCTTTAGAGAACAGATATGGGATACTGGAGCGAAGAGTAAATCATCAGGTTAATCACTAGTAAATTGATCGATTGGTTGATTGTGGAGAATCAAACAAAAGATTGAAAGTAACCCAATAAGGAGGCTGTCCCAATTTAACTTCGAATACACAACCAAATGATAGAAACACGCACACACAAATCCATTGGACACACATTTCCATTCACCTCCATAAAACACCTGTTCAAATGATTATCATCAATATCATGAGAAACTTACATTAGATCAGTACAAAGAAAACGGCGAAAAAAAAATTTGGATATCTCCAGTTCGAACTATTCTCAATCAGTGAATCACAATTAGGAAGAGGAAAAGAGAGGAAGAGAAAATGTCTTTCTTTCTCACATGCCTCATTATGTTATCAAATATGCCATGGAGAAGAGAAAAAGATTACAATATCTTTATTTAAAAATTTTCTCTTTCTCTCTTCTATCAATGAAATCAGTGAACAGGTACAGAGAAAAATTGTACACTTTGCAGAGTCTAGTTACGTCAGTGAATCTTGATTCTTCTCACGATCATATTACGATTTTGATCAAGAAAGCTTCTTTCTCATGAAGCATATGGGCTTACATGTACTGTACATGTACTGTACATGTACTTCATCATGATGACGATAAAGAGAGAAAGACGACTGAGTTTGCTTCAAGCAATCACCTAACAATTGAAATTTCATCAACGAGAATTGTTAGTATTCTGATGATGATGTGTAGCTCAAAAAAGTCCTGGTCACTTCTTCTCAAGATCAATTCGATACAACTTCTCTGATAGATAATTATATAACTTTGGTTGTGATTAAATTAAGAACTTTTTTTCAATAAATTGAGAACTTCATTTTATCTATTCAATTTATAACTAGGATATTGATTATCATGATCTGTTCTCATCCTTCATAATAATGCAGTTAACTATTTCACATAGGAAGACTGGTTANCCTCCCTCTTTGGGAAAGGAAGACTGGTTTTTTGAATTCATTCTCAAATAGGAAGACTGGTTATTCACATCCTCTTTCAAATAGAAAAACTGGTTAGATGCAAGATGATCTCCACACTTGCTGTTGAGTGTCTTGATGGGTCCATCCCAATTCCCTGCGTTGAGAAGACCAGCAGTGAAATTCTTGCACCTCCTGTCAGTTTCCACATCCAAACAGCCTAGGAATTCAGCATATTAGCAACAATTCAAAGCTGTTCGATCAACTTTATCTTTACAACTTTGATTTTCTTTCTCATTAGCGTAGCCTAATTGCTCTTCAAGTTTGGGGTAGCATTTATCAAAAGCAGCTGGAAAGGTGTTGTCGCAAAAAGGGAATTCAGAAGTGTGAGGTTTTAAGCCAATTGATGCCGAAGTGACTCCGAAACTGATGAATAGTACGATGATGAACTTCATTTATATGCTTATAGAAGAAGGTGATTCCAGAAGGCAGAGAAGAAATTCTGGAACGAAAAGCAAATCATTAGGTGAATCATTAGTAAATTGATATTGTTGATTGTTAAGTATTAAGCGAAGGATTCAAAGTGATCCAACAAGGCGGTACATACACAACCAAATGATAGAAACACGCACACACTACTGGAGCAAAAAGTAAATCATCAGGTTAATCACTAGTAAATTGATCGATTGGTTGATTGTGGAGAATCAAACAAAAGATTGAAAGTAACCCAATAAGGAGGCTGTCCCAATTTAACTTCGAATACACAACCAAATGATAGAAACACGCACACACAAATCCATTGGACACACATTTCCATTCACCTCCGTAAAACACCTGTTCAAATGATTGTCATCATAATCATGAGAAACTTACCTTAGATCAGTACAAAGAAAACGGCGAAAAAAAATTTGGATATCTCCAGTTCGAACTATTCTCAATCAGTGAATCACAATTAGAAAGAGGAAAAGAGAGGAAGAGAAAATGTCTTTCCTTCTCACATGCCTCATTATGTTATCAAATATGCCATGGAGAAGAGAAAAAGATTACAATATCTTTATTGAAAAATTTTCTCTTTCTCTCTTCTATCAATGAAATCAGTGAACAGGTAAAGATAAAATTGTACACTTTTTTGAGTCTAGTTACGTCAGTAATTCTTGATTTTTTTCACGATCATATTATGATTACGATCAAGAAAGCTTCTTTCTCATAAAGCATATGGGCTTACATGTACTGTACATGTACTTCATCATGATGACGATAAAGAGAGAAAAACGAATAAGTTTGCTTCAAGCAATCAAGAAAATCTTATGCATTGCTCAAGTTTCTGAATATTGACGAAGGATATGGCTATACATGTACAGTTGATTCCTCTGATTGATAGTCCTATCATTCATTGTCTAGCCACTAGAGGAATCATTTGCACTCTCAATCCGAAAGAGCTTATAATTTTTTTCAAAACTCGAATTTTCACTGCTTCTTCCACTCTCAAGTGAATATCGATTTTCATTCAAATACACATGATCACAATCGAGAAAAGTGCATTTAGAACCATTCTAAATGACGGCATTTACAATAAAAGTGGAGCCCTTATCGCCGTTTTCCCCGAAAACGCGTCGTAAAAGTTCGGCATAGTAGCAGCAAGTGGTCGAGTTTATATCCTCGAGACGCTCTGTATCATTAGGACCGAGATTCAGGCGATCTAGAAACTTGCGAAAACATTAGTCAAGATCCTTAGATCCTGGAAAACATACTTTGGGGGAAACAAATCCCGAAGTGAGGCCAATCGAAAGCATCAAAACAAGCCACGAATGACCAGTATTCATCATGAGAATACAAAATGACTACTCAAGTATGACATTCAGAAGAGAAGGAGTAGATTTTGATCTTTAAGATAGTCATTTGAGAAAAACTTACATATGTATATTCAATAGAAAACCAAATGGAATTAGCAAGAACATGTTTCTACATGTGTAGACAGTATGGATTCACATTGTGGAATTTCCTGCGGAATTTTATTTTATCTAAGAGATTCCCTCATTTTCTGAAACTTTATCTCTCACTCACTATCACTACATGTTTGTTAGTGATGTATAACAAAATTCAGCAGGTATCAATTTGACTAATATCCTGATCTAATATTTGGGATGATTCAACGCTTGAAAACAATCAAGGAAGGAATTAAAATCGTCACACGTTGCCGGATATTTCTAGAAGAATCGAAAATACACATTGTTATTTGTTTGAGGGGTAATATTGCACTCACGTCCTACAACACACACACACACACTTTTCTATATTCAATCATCCAACAAAAAGGTGATTTTAAAAGACAAAGATGAAAAAAACTTTACCCAAGACCTGGAGTAACTGATGAAAGTGTACGATCATCAAAGATACAAAGATTAATGATAGATAATTTTCAGGGAGCAAAACCGCCTTTTGCTGCGATGAATAGAAAGAATTAGAAGAGTTCCGAGAATTTAACACCTTTTTGAAATTTCTTCTTATCTGGAAGACTTCACTTTTTCATTTCGAAACTCTCTCTCTCTCTCTCTCTCTCTCTCTCTCTCTCTCTCTCTCTCTCTCTCTCTC
>QZCP01000359.1:33239-45284 GCA_003956705.1 Brevipalpus yothersi
CTCTCTCTCTCTCTCTCTCTCTCTCTCTCTCTCTCTCTCTCTCTCTCTCTCTCTCTCTCTCTTTCTCTCTCTCTCCCTCTCTCTCTCTCTCTCTCGGTCCGCTAATTTTTGATTATCTTGAATCACTTATTGTATTAATGAGTAGTGTTCAACCATGAAAAGCCCTGGAACTTTCATGAGATTGTTTCAATGTCTGTTGAGATATTTTCAATGTTAGCGAGGAATCGTTTCGCTGTAAGCTATTTTCTGGACGAATCTTTAGTCTTCTTGACCGGCTGTTGATCCTGTTCCGACGACAGGTAGACTAGGTGAATATTCTCTCGCCATGGTGGATCTGTATTCTCTTCGAAATTTACTATATCAGGTAAACAGAGTGGTTTCGATCCACTCGAAAATGTATGAATCATCTTAATTTGTCTATGGACATCCCGCCATTGTGACATTATTTGAGGTAATAGTCTTAATCCACTCTTTATTGTAGAGAAGTTATAACAGTCACCCCTCATTCTCGTCCCTACTCATTTATGTTTTGCCATACTCGTTTCACTTCCTGAATGAATTAAGATGTTCTGTGGTGAAAATTCAGCAGAATAGCAGTAATTGAAAACTCTTCGATCGTATTTTTTTCTGGCAATTTGATTTTTTGCTTTATCAGCGAGGTCTAATCGCTTTTGAAGTTTGCTGTAACATTAGCGTTTTGCTGATGGTAACATCAGCAAAACGCAAGCTCTTGACACATGAACTAGAGTCACTAGTGAAATATGTCCAAGTGACTTCGATGGCAGTGAATAGTTTGATGATGAACTTCATGTTTATAATTATGGAAACTTAACAGGGCCGAGGAAAGAGAGTTTCTTGGATGACTAAAATTCAATATAAAAGCACTTTCGAACTTATGACACTTTGCGATAATCTGAAAGACGCAGGTCAATTTAATATAGAGATCAAGAGATAATTCGTTGTTTCAAGCGAGATATTCAGTATTTTAGACAGCATTATTATGGCCATTTTTTCTGCTAATCAGAATAAAATAACTATGTGATTAGAGCATCTTATCCTGTTGTGATAAAGCTAACATACGTTCCACTCTATGTGAGAGTTAATTTATTGAGTACACCGTAGAATATAATCAGGCTGAACATTTTTCTCATACTAACTCCTTGCTACCTGGGCTCGAATATTTATTTCAGCAGCAATATTTCGCTTTCAATTTATCGATAGTCTAGCCACGTCTTATTTGATATCACTGTGAGTTCTGAATCGTTTTCTCACCAGATAGCACTTTCAGAAACCTAATCATAGAAATTTTCAAATTAAAACTGAAAATCTCGTCAACATGATGGAACATCACAAAACTGCTATTTAACCCTTTTTTATAAACATTGGTTAACGATTGCCCATAACTTTTGATTGAATATTAACTTGGAGAGTTTGAAAGGTCTTGTCTGCTTCAGTTTTGATGATCCAACCGGAAGATCATATAACATGGACTCTATGTTACAATCACAAGAGTTGAGATCACCATGTTCAAGAGAGAGAATATAAGTTGATAGAGCAGGTGGAAAAATTTATCAATAAATTTCCAAACCCTAACAATTTACAACGAGAGCACCTTATATGATGGAAAACTTCATCTCAATTTTCCCACTCCAGTTCGACATCACCGAAACATAAACAGTCTGGTTTAAAAATCCAGAGCCTTTCTATCGATTGTTTGTGTTAGTCTTAATCAACTCTATATTGGGGTTCATTCGGATTACAGTCTCTCCCTCAATCTCTTTCCTTCCCATCAATGTCTGTGTTCCACATTCGTTCCACTCTTATGGATTAAAGCGATTAACACATCATAGAATAGAGTCATCTTACAATCTTGTTAGATTCTTTAATTGTAAAATCAATCCCCGACAAAATATTGCCCAAATGTGTGCCTTTTATCGACGCCATGAAAAGCTCACAAGACAGCTTAGAGAAGCGAGAGCGAGTAGGATGAGTCCAAAAATTACCATTGCGATTAATTATCAATTATCAATCAATAATAATTCATTTTCAAATAGAAAGACAGGTTAGATGTAAAAGTGATCTCCACACTTGCTGTTGAGTGTCTTGATGGGTTCATCCCAATTCCCTGCGTTGAGAAGACCAGCAGTGAAATTCTTGCACCTTCTGTCAGTTTCCACATCCATACAGCCTAGGAATTCTGCATAATAGCAACAATTCAAAGCTGTTCGATCACTTTTATCTTTACAAATTTGATTTTCTGCCTTATTAGTGTAGCCTAATCGCTCTTCAAGTTTGGGTTTACATTTATAAAAAGCAACAGGAAAGGTGTTGTCGCAAAAAGGGAATTCAGAATTGTGAGGTATTAAGCCAATTGAACCAATTGATGCCGAAGTGACTCCTAAACTGATGAATAGTACGATGATGAACTTCATTTATATGGAAAAAGGTGATTCTAGAAGACAGAGAAGAGATTCTGGAACGAAAAGCAAATCATCAGGTGAATCACTAGTAAATTGATATGGTCGATTGTGAAGTATCAAACGAAGGATTGAAAGTAATCCAACAAGGAGGTACATACACAACCAAATGATAGAAACACGCACACACAAATCCATTGGACACACATTTCCATTCACCTCCATGAAACACCTGTTCAAATGATTATCATCATAATCATGAGAAATTTACCTTGGATCAGTACAAAGAGAAAGGCGAGAAAAAAATTGGAATATCTCCAGTTCGAACCATTTCCAATTTGGGAATCACAAATAGGAAGATAAAAAGAGAGAGAATCGAAGGCAAAGAGAGAAAGAGAAAATGTCTTTTCTTCTCACATGCCTCATTATTTTATCAAATATGTCATGGAGAAGAGAGGAAGATTACAAGTTCTTTATTTAAAAATTTTCTCTTTTTCTCTTCTATCAATGAAATCAGTGAACAGGTAAAGAAAAAAATTGTACACTTTGTAGAGTCTAGTTACGTCAGTAGATGTTGATTTTTTCACGATCATATTACGATTATGATCAAGAAAGCTTCTTTCTCATAAAGCATATGGGCTTACATGTACTGTACATGTACATGTACTTCATCATGATGACGATAAAGAGAGAAAGACAAATAAGTTTGCTTCAAGCAATCGAGGAAATCTCATGCATTGCTCCAAGTTCCTGAATATTGATGAAGGATATGGCTATACATGTACAGTTGATTAATGATAGTTAATTTTCAGGGAGCAAAACTGCCTTTTGCTGTGATTATTCTTTCTATTAATCGAAATAGAAAGAATTAGAAGAGTTTCGAGAATTTAACACCTTTTTGAAGTTTCTTCTTAGCTGGAAGACTTCCCTTTTTCATTTCGCAACTCTCTCTCGGTCTGCTAATTTTTGATAATCTTGAATCACTAATTGTGTGAATGAGTAGCGTTCAAACAAGTGAGTATTTTTTTAACGGATATCACTCCCAGGCAATGTTGAAGTGAGCTTTCATGACAAGATCATATCATGAGGAAAGGTTCATTTGCCTTGGGCACATTTTTTGATTATCAAAGACTAGGGAATGAAAGATGTTATCAAAATGAATATAAAAGCTTAACCATTTTTTTCTGCCAATTTGATTTTCTACCTTATCAGCGAGGTCTAAACTCTCTCGATGTTTGCCGTAACATTCACTATCAGCAGAATGCAAACTGTTGTCACATGAAATAGAGTCACCTCTGGAATTGTTTCGTTTCCAAGTGACTTCGATGGTAGTGAATAGTACAATGATGAACTTGATGTTTATAATTATGAAAAAAGTGATTTCAGTAGACAAAGATGAGGTTTTGGAACGAAGAGACGATCATTAAGTTGATCACTGGAAACTTAACAGGGCCGAAGAAAGAGAGTTCCTTAGATGACTAGAATTCAATATAAAAGCACTTCCAAACTTATGAAACTTTGCGATAATCTGAAACACGCAGGTCAATTCAATAATTTAATAATTTTTAGGACGTCAAACTGTCCTCAGCACAATGGAAAACTGTATGAAAGTATCAAAAGATCGTATTAGTGTTCATTTATTTCCAGTGTTTTCTAATCCATCACAAAACCTGAAAGTGAAAGAATTGTTGGTCTCCAGCACTGAGTGCTCATTCTTGTCAATACTCTTTGCAGTATGTGCTCACATCATGTGGGCGATTTCCTGCCAATCTTTACAGGGTGGTCCGAAAGTTTCTTTACATGATAAAATTTATCTCTCTGATTAGATAAAACAATGGCTTGGGTCAAGCTATATTTTATCTAATCTATTTCCGTTCTCCCTTATCTTGTATATTATATAAGAAATTCTCTTAGTCATTTTCCAAAATTTTATCTCTCACTCACTATCACTACATGTTTGTCAGTGATGTATAACAGAATTCAATCAGCAAGCATTATTCGACTCATATCCTGACCATCCATATCCTTAAGTATGGGAATCAAATGGTTTTGCCATTCAAATCAATCAATGAAAAGATAATCATTGTCAGATGTTGCCGGATATTTTCAAAATAATCGGAAATACACATTTTATTTGTTTGAGTGGTTTTATTCATCAACAATCAACTTGTAACTGTATAATTGCTAATGTATGACGAACAAATAAATTCGAAAAAATCATTAACGCATATTCGACAAGGAGAAAACTAGCATGCATCTTCTTCTTCTCAAGGAATGATTTAACTAATCACTTATATAAACCACTTTTTGCATACATCTCTCTCTCTCTTTCTCTCTCTCTCTCTCTCTCTCTCTCTCTCTCTTTCTCTCTCTCTCTCTCTCTCTCTCTCTCTCTCTCTCTCTCTCTCTCTCTCTCTCTCTCTCTCTCTCTTTCTCTCTCTCTCTTTCTCTCTCGATACAGTCCATTAATACTTTTTAAGCAAAACTTTTGAAAAGAAAATTCTAATTTGGGGATCTTAGTTTGGCGGACACAAAAAATGAGTGAAAAAGGGAGACATCGAGAATTGATGGGCTAAAAAGGAAGTTATGATCGAGAATATGGGAGCTGAAATAGAGAGTGAAAATTCGATGTAAGAAGAATGAGAGAGAATGATACGCTCATAGTGCATAGTGCATAAGCGCTCAAGATATAGAGATAGCGCAATTCCATCTTATCTACCGATTAATATGATCACTCATGAAGCAACATTGGGTGCTATCAACATGTTATGAATATGGATCAGAAATGACCGATGGGAGATAGATAACGAGTGCTAAGAAACACTTGCACATGGAATCTCTATTTCTTTTCTCTTAGAACTTTCATTGTCAAAAGACATGATCTGATAATGAAATCAAAAATCGCTTCATTATCAGAGAGAAATATTCTGGTTTCAACACCATGGTGAAAAAACAGCTGTCGATTCCTAACCGGATTCAAAATCATTCAAATCGATTCCTACAGCAAGCGTACTATACATTCATTGACAAGGGATCGATTGAAGAGGATCTCGATTTAAATTTTTAAATTCTCTCTCTCTATTGAACAAATTCCATCTGAACTCAGTCCTATTCTTAAGACAAGTTGATTATGATATGTATTCTCTTTTCGCGATGGAACAGGATCAACATCAATTTTTTTGAGCAAACAGGATGGTTTCGTTCGACTAAGGAATGTATAAATCGTTTAAATCCACTAATGAACATCAAATCTTTGTGATATTGATTATATTGATTAATATACCTAACCTACCTGTGTTAGTATTAATCCACTGTCTGGGGTCTATTCGGATTACAGTATCTCCCTCATTCTTCTCCCTTCCTATTTATGTGTATTTGTGTCCCACATCCGTTTCACTCTTATGGATTAAAGTGATTAACACATCATAGAATACAGTCATCTTACAATCTTGTTAGGTTCTTTAATTGTAGAATCAATTTCTAGTAAAATATGACCCAAATAAGGGCCTTTCATCAACGGCACAAACAGCTTACAACATACCTTAGAGCGGCAAGAGCGAGTAGGATGAGTCCAACAATTACAAATACAACAATTACAACAATCACAACAATCACAACAATTACAATGATGTTCAAATAGACGATGAAAAGACATGTTGGACTGGTGTAAGAGTAATCTTCACACTTGCTGTTGAGTGTCTTGACGGTATCATAACTGAGTGTGCTGATAAAAGTAGCAATTCGATCGCTACAATTTTTGTCAGTTTCCACATCCAAACAGTGTGAGAATTCAGCAAAATAGCAGCAATTGAAAGCTGTTCGATCAACTTTATCTTTACCAATTTGATTTTCTGCCTTATCAGCGAGGTCTAATCGCTCTTGAAGTTTGCTGTAACATTTACCATCAGCAGCAGGCAAACTTGTGGCACATAAAATAAAGTCACCAACACCACTGAAAGGACCTTGTGCCCAAGTGACTCCGAAGGTGACGAATAGTACGATGATGAACTTCATGTTTATGCTTATGAAAAAGGTGATTTTAGAAGACAAAGATGAGATTCTAGAACGAAAAGCAGATCATTAGGTTAATCACTAGTACCTTGATAAGGTCAAATGTGAAGTGAGTTTTTGGAGGGTGTAATTGAGAAAAAACTTTCTCCAAGACAAGGAGTAAGCGATGAAAGTTTACAAAGATCAATGATACACAGATTAGTGATGGATAATTTTTAGGGAGCAAAACTACCTCTTGCTGTGATGGAAAGAATTTGAAAAGTTCCAGGAATTTAAAACTTTGTTGAAGTTTCTTCTTATCTGGGAGACTTCACTTTTCCATTCCGAAACTTTCTCCTTCCCTTCACGCTGGGCCTTCTAACTGATTATGGAGCTTAATTTTTTAAAAATATTTTGACTCATATCCTGATGTTCACCAAACGAATGATGCAGCTTCTATCGAAAGCAATCAAGGAAATCTTATGCATTGCTTTATATTTCCGGATATTGGTGAAGGATGTAGCTATACATGTACAGTTGATTACTTTGATGGATAACGTTAGTTCTAGCATTCACTATCTAGCCGCTAGAGAAACCATTTGCTTCCAATCATTTACATTCTTCTCAATCCGAAGAAACTCATGATTTTCACCGTTCCATTCACTCTCGAACGAATATGGATTGAATTATCAACTTTCATCCAGTTTCATCGGATCCCAATCAAAAAGAGCGCATTTAGAACCATTCTGAATTCGATAACAGTACTAGTAAGTGTAAGATGAAGGAAAAGACTTGCTTGAGTGATCTCTACTTTGATGCTAACCATATCCGGTGTTTGATTGTAGAGCATATTCGGTACTCAATGTAGTTGAAGCCCAATCATCTTGTTAATCGAATTTAAAAATTCAAAAACAATGTTGCCTGTGTTAATTTTCTGGAACGCCTATTTAGATTGATCAAAAGATAATTCATTGTTTCAAGCGAGATCTTTAGTATTTTAGATAGCATGATTATGGCCATTTTTTCTGCTAATCAGAATAAAATAACTATGTGATTAGAGCATCTTATCCTGTTTTGATGAGGCTAACATACGTTCCACTCTATGTGAGAGTTAATTTGTTGAGTACACAGTAGAATATAATCAGGCTGAACATTCTTTTCAACAACAAAAATATTTTGGTTTCAATTTTTCAATGGTCTAGTCATGTCTCATTCGATATGACTGTGAGTTTTGAATCGGTTTCTCATTAGATAGCAGTTGGTTCCAGAAATTCAATTATGGAAATTTTCAAATCAAAACTGAAAATCTTGTCCACATGATGGAACATCACAAAACTGCTATTTAAGCCTTTTTATGAACGTTGGTGAATGATCGCTTATGACTTTTGATTGAATATTAACTTGGAGAGTTTGAAAGGTCTTGTGAGCTTCAGTTTTTATGATCCAACCGGAAGATCATATAATATGGATTTCAGGTTACAATCACAAGAGTTGAGATCACCATGTTCAAGAGAGAGAATATAAGTTGATAGAGCAGGTGGAAAAATTTATCAATAAATTTCCAAACCCTAACAATTTACAACGAAAGCACCTTATATGATGGAAAACTTCATCTCAATTTTCCCACTCCAGTTCGACATCACCGATACATAAACAGCCTTTCTATCGATTGTTTGTGTAGGACTCATCAAGTCAGAACTGACTGAACAGCCATAATCGGCTTCCGTAATTTCATCTAGTGATAATTTGAATTTATTCCGCAAAAAGATTTTTATTGAATATCAGAGTAATGATATCAAATCATCAAAAACAGGGTTATTAGAGTAATGAAGAGAGATCCACAGTAATTGTGAAGGAAGTTTTCTCGCTTCCATTATTTAGTAAAGATCACCCTATGGAGAAGCGAAGTCTTGAGTGATGGTGAAAAGTAGAAGATGAGTCCAATGGCTATCAAAGTCAGAAGAATTATTCCACTCATCAAAAGAGCCGTGAAATGATACAGCATAAAGCATGTTGGGCTCTGTAATAGAAATGAGATGATCTAACTGTGTTAAAAGTGTTATCATGAGTAGACAAGACTCACCCTATAGTGATAATTTTCACAAATTTTCATACTGGGTGGGAAGGCACCTGCAAGGAAGGGTGAATCTTGGGGTATTTTGGCCAACGTTTTTCCAATCGAGGGACATTTATCATAGTTTTCCCCAAGAGCGCATTTGAAAGATTCCTCAAGGTAGCAGCAAAAGGACGGAGTTATATCCTTTACACCTTTTTTATCATTAGGATCAAGACCCATGCGATCTATGAACTTTAAGAAACACTTGTCAAAATCCTCAGATCCTGGTCCTGGGACACATTCATCAGTTTTGTTAACTTTTGGGATCGGTGTATTGGAGATGGGCAATACCCAAGTGAAGCCAATAAGAAACACAAAAACCAACCAGGGATGACTGACATTCATCATGAGAACACAAAATAATTACTCCAATATGATTTTGAAAAAAGAAGGTGGAGATTTCAAGCCCTAAGAATAATCACTTGAGAAGAGCGTATATTCAACAAAACAGCAAACAAAATTAGCGGAAAATTTTCACAATCAAATAAAGCACAAACACACAACACAAACATGTAAAACACATAGCTTAATGATGTAGTTGTACACCTCAGGTGATTGAGATTGAGAGTCTTCTTTGCGCAAAAGTATCAAAAAGTTGGAAAGTTTGATATGGAAAGATTGTTGGTGAACAATGTTGAAGCGATAAGTATTGTTCAACCAATCAACGAAACATATTTTTCTAAATGTGTAGACGGTATGGGCTCACATTGTGTGGGGGATTTCCTGCGGACCTCTTTTTATCTAAGAGATTCCTTTAGTCATTTTCCGGAATTTTATCTCTCACTCACTATCACTACATGTTTGTTAGTGATGTATAACAGAATTCAATCAGCAAGCATCAATTTGACTCATATCCTGATCTAAGGCATGGGATGATTTCACGATATGAAAACAATCAAGGAAGAAATAAAAATCTTCACATGTTGCTAGATTTTTTTAGAAGGATCGGAAATAAACACTGTGTTTGTTTGAGCAGTTTAATTCATCAACAACCAACCTGTGACTATGGAATTGTTAATTTATGGGAATCAAACAAATTCAAGAAAGTCATTAAGGTATTATATAATCGAGAATGAGAAAAATGGTAAGCATCTTCCTCTCAGTGAATGAACTAATCGTTTTTATCAATCACTTTTTGAATAGATCTCTCTCTCTCTCTCTCTCTCTCTCTCTCTCTCTCTCTCTCTTTCTCTCTCTCTCTCTCTCTCTNAAAAAAGACATCGAAAATTGGTGGGCTAAAAAAGGAAGTTGTGATCGAGATTATGAAAGCTGAAATAGAGAGTGCAAATTCGATGAAAGAAGAATGAGAAAGAATGACGTGCTCATAGTGCATAAGCGCTCGAGATATTCCATTCCATCTGATCTGCCGATTCATTGTATTTTGGTGGGTATTTTGTGTGTCCTTGCAATCCTTTGGCCTATATTTGTGATCTTTATCAGTCATTGAGAGTCCCCCATCTTCTCTACCCACAGCCTGACCTTATATCACACAGATATGTCAACACACTTCGGCCATTCTATGACTAATTGCTTCCACTTTCTTAGCACCCACATCATGAGCTAGTATCTCATGGTAAGTATCACAATCCACAATGTCCACAGTATCCACAATCTAGAAAGCTATTACAATAAAATGAATAAAAAGGATCTGATTTCATTCCATCTCTTAGTGTCCAATAGGCAGTGAATGGTTAAAAGTAGAAAGCTACCAGGATACCTTATGTAATTAATGAGTGCAGTGGTAAAGCACTGAAACTGTATAGGTCGTATCTGTCTGCGGTGACTTGGTAATCATTCGAGAGATTCGAATTCGGAAGCTGATTCGAATTCAGTGCATGCGTTTGAGAAATTCTTGTTGAGTTTCATCTATCATCTTTCATATTAAATATATTTACGGAACACATTCACATCACTTATCATAATATCTTATATCTTATAGATCATGAATTTTGATGAAAAATGTTCACACAAAGTGTGGGGCAAATATTGAGTGACGCCTATTTTTTTCTCTATTAGTTGATGGACTATCATCAAGGTTGAAAATTTTGTCACTCAATTGAGCAGCTGCTGATCTTCCATTCTGTTTGGAGTAAATAAAAAATAAATAAAAAATGAAAAATTTACACAGTTGATTCAGGAATTTCAAATATCAGGAGAACAACAGGTAGTCACATCATTGATGAGAGTGTTTTGTCATGGTTCTCAAAAAGGAACTTAGTTAAAAGACGAAGAGTAACTGACGGAGGTTAGTGATGAAAAACAATTATCGATTATTAGGTAGTTTCATATCATTCTGTGGCAAGAAATGCCAACCCTCCTAATGACGCCAAGTCAACCACCTCATTCATTCACTTATTATATTATTTTATACTTTTCCAATACTTATTTTATAATTGAACTGAACCATTGCCATTGCTTGGCCTATATATGCACCCATTTTCGGCCATCGAGGCCAACTCAGTTTCCGTCTCCGCTGACCCACATCTGTTCCACAGATGAACCGACACTTTCTGCCACTCGATGGCCACTAGCTTCCGCTAACTCAGTTTCCGCATCCTGGGCTCCCTGCCCGAAAGTATATAAGACCGATCTGTTCCTTTGTTAGGACACTTGTAACCCTGCCGTTCAAGTCGTTACTCTGCCCGACCACCGACCGCCCTGGTCATTCAGTTTTGTACTCTTTCTCTCTCTCTCTTTTCCATCTCTTTCTTTTCCATCTTTCTCATTAAACTTATTCGTAATCTAAGTTTGTGCTCGACGCACTGTCGCCTACTTTCGCCCCAAAATTCGGTATTTGTGCACCGGTCAGTCGCTAGCGGCCCTAGTAGATTGGCAAAGCTGAAATCTATCGAGCTCGACGCTCATCTTAGCTTCTTCTCAGTGTGATTTGTGTTGAACTCGGTAGTTTCTCTCACAATATGGTGGAGATGCCGAGTAGGCAATAGTGTGTGCACTGTGTGAACTTCTCGTTCGTTTGTGTGATCTTCTCGATCTGTTGTCGATCTGTGTGATCGTTTTCAGTGATCTTCGTGATCAGTTCAATCTGCGTGATTGTGTTTGTGTGATCTTCGTGATCATCGTTTAAGAACTTCGTGTTCGTGTTAATTCTTAATCCTCGGCAAGAGGTTGCGCCTCAGTTTCAGGTTCGTCCTGTGTTATCAACTCAGTGTAGTTGTGTTTGAAAGGAAGCATCGAGTGGAGATTGCCATCGAGGCCTTTCGGTTTCTGTGTCATCGAGTGAAGATACACAGTGTTACTGTCTGATCAGTCGGATCAGCAGTGTTGAGGTAAGCGCCAGATCTTGGCCGAATTCTTGAATTGTTTCGATTTCTTTCTGCTCTTGCTGAGCTTAATTCGTTCGAGATAGTTTTGTTTCCGCTTCCCGCGGGTGAGAGAAGAGATTCAACTTGCGGTACCAAGTTGTACAGGGTGTCCCAGAGTAATATGACCCATTTCAAACTTTTATAACTTTTGAATGGATTGTGATATCTTGATAATTTTTTCGGTTCCTTGGAGAAAAAA